>RCUC01139019.1:0-87527 GCA_003697995.1 Taxidea taxus jeffersonii | reverse complement strand
AGGTGTCTTCTGCTGATTAATACAGGTTATCTGCATCGATGAAAACACCACTGGCCACTGTTTTGGTAGCCTTTCTATGTCAGATTTCACAGTGGAAGTTATTAAGAAATGAGGCTAGATTCTCTAGGTAATGGTCTTAAATTGTTAAAGATAGATTTCAGAGGAAATCGTATTCATGATGATGTAGGATAAAAATCTACAGATCCAAGATCTAATTTCCAAATGTGGAGTTGGAGCTTATGAATGCAAAGCCTTCTTCTTTCAGTGACTTATTTCTTACGAGTCAAGATTCATGGAAAGAGAAAATATGGCAGGTGCTTTTTTATAACCCAAAATACAGCTTAATTACCTTATCAACAGAAATTCCACTTGGTCTCTAACGAAACACCCCAGTTCACCGTGGCCACGATATATAGTCATTTTTTCTTTCCTTTTTAAAATAAAATATATTTTTAAAGATTTTATTTATTTATTTATTTGACAGACATCACAAGTAGGCAGAGAGGCAGGCAGAGAGAGAGAGGAGGAAGCAGGCTCCCTGCTGAGCAGAGAGCCCAATGCGGGGCTCGATCCCAGGACCCTGGGATCACGACCTGAGCTGAAAGGCAGAGGCTTTAACCCACTGAGCCACCCAGGCGCCCCTAAAAAATTTATTTATTTTTAAAGTAGGCTCGACACCCAGCCTGGGGCTCAAACTCATGACCCCCAAATTAAGAATCACGTGCTCTACAGACTGAGCCAGCCAGGTGCCCTGTCATGCTTTCTTTCCAGTCATGTTCTGTTACTCTCTTCCTCCCTCCCTCAAGGCGTATGAAAGTGGAGGTGCAATAAATAACTTGAAAATGGAAGGACTTAATAATTTTTTGGTGCTATTCTAGTTTACATTCTTTTGGCTTCCTCTTAGTTGCCCAACATCTCTGGTTTTTTGTTTGTTTGTTTTTGTTTTTGTTTTTTGCTTTTTCCAACATATCTGGTTTTTCCTCCTTCTTACCCAAATGTGTTTTCAGGCAAGGATCGGAAGCCCCTTCACCCTGAGGCTCGAACAGCTGCTAAGAGCTGAATGTGCTACTTTGTCTAGGGATCAGTTAGGCCACCAGTGTCCAGCGCTAATAAGATAATGTCAGGCATTCGTCCTCCCTTCTAGGGCAGCTCATCTTGTCAGCTTCACCTTCAAACTACACACAGCATCTGAACACTTGACTAGCTTCCATCGCTGCCACCCTGACGGGAACCACTGGACATCTGGACGCAGCCATAGCTTCCTCAGTTACGTCTCTGCCTGCTTCCCGCCCTCTGTCCTGCCCACACAGCTAAAGTGCGGAGGGTGATGCTTTTACAGCTGGGTCATTCCATACTCTTGGAGAGTGTTTCCCAGTTCTTTCAGAAAACAAGTGATTTCTAAGGTCCTCCTGCGTGGGTCCCTCTCTGTCCTCCTCTCCTCTTATTTTCATCCTCGGTCATTTCCCTCTCAGCCTAGCTGTGGACCTTTACATTTCCCCAGATATGGACAGGGCTCCCCTGCTCCCTTCCGGTCATGCATCTGGTTAAATGGCGCCTTATCGGAGAGGCTTTCCTTGGCCACTGTATAAAAAAGAGGAACCCTGTGTCCCCAGGTGGCCGTATTTGTCCTTGCTTCATGTTGTTTTCTCCCTGTCACTTATCAAAACTGATTTATTATGTATTCTCGGTTTGCCTATTTTTTTCTTTACATCCCCAGTGCCTAGAGCTGAGCCTCAGTCCAAAAGCTTCTTGAATGAAGGAGTAAATTATCCTTCAAATTGATCAAATTTACCTACCAAGGGGTCTCTCTCCCAAAGCCTCTCACATTACTGTAGGTAGGGAAGATGTTAAAAAATGTTTTCTCTACATAGGCATTTTCCCATTCTGAGGATATAGATATTTCCATTTATGAATATTCTCCTGTGAATTTCACTTACTGGAAGGAGAAATAGTACAGAATAAATTGATGTGAGACTCTTGGAATGCTTTAAGGAGCTGACCATCTGAAGTCAGTGTATGGGCAGTATTTGACTATATACCTATTTCCTTTTTAATTTAACATATCTACATAGTTGTGAGCATTGTACCATGTCCCCAAAGGTGTTAATAGATTTGGGGTTACATGGAAATGCATGTGACTTTTGGCATCTCTGGTTAAGGGGCTCTCTTTGGGGTGCTGAGTTTCCGTTATATTCAATGACACAGGATAGAAGGGAACCATACAAGAAAGTGAGGCTTAAAAAAAACCAAAACAACAAATGATGCGGGGCAGCTAGGTGGCTCTGTTGTTGAACCAACTGCCTTTGGGTCAGGTCATGATCCCAGAGCCCTGCGATTGAGTCCCGCATTGGGTTCCTTGCTCAGTGGGGAGCCTGCTTCTCCCTCTCCCTTTGTTGGCTGCTCCCCTTTGTGCCCCCCTCTGTCAAATAAATAAATAAAATCTTAAAAAAAAACCCAAAGTAAATGATGCTTACTTTTAAACTATATTTAAATGAGAGAAATTTTATCGTGGACATAAACATTTAGCCAGTCACCATTAATGACATTGTTTTGTCTTCACCAAAGCATGTTTTCTGGGCAGCTTTGTGGCTAGCCCCTTGGAAACAGCACACATTCTCTGTGTGTAGCCCAGGTGCGGGGTCGCCGGGGTCTCTGATGGACATGATTTATGCCATTGAACTTCCCGGAAGGGGCTTGTGAGAAGAATACATGTTTGCACCTTTGCCGGTAGAACAAGATGCTGCCATGTGTGGCACTGAAGAGAAGACTTCTAATTTAAAACAGAAATCACTGAATTTGCAGATGCTAAAGTTCTTGCTGTCAGAATCATCTCTGAGATGCATTTGGTAACTGAGCTGAGGCAGGAAATCCAGAGAGGCAGAATAGTCACATAGCTGCTTTCGAGGATTTTATCTGTGACTTCACTTACCAGATTCCTTAGAGTGTCTAACAGGGCTCTAGTTTTCCCATCCCGAATTATGGTCATTAGAATAAATGATCCTTAGCATTCTCTTCCAGCCCAAGTCCCTTTGGTTGCTGTCATTAGAAAAGGTAGGCTATATTTGCTTAGGGGAAAACCTAGTGAAATAGTAGAGGTAAAGAGAAAATGACTTAGGGGTTGCAAAAAGGCAGTTGTGAGACAAACACAATGGAAATGTTAGGTGGAAGAAAGGGGGAGTGTGAACATCTATTCCCTGATACATGCAGGGTTACTTGTGAGAGTCAGGGCCCCCCTCTTCTCCCACCCTCAGGAGGATGGAATGAGGTTCTCAGGCATCTTGTGACTTTCCCTCCAGAGGGAAAATGGATTGACCTCTCTCTGATGTGGATGCACTAGGTCTATCCTGCTTGGAAGCAGCAGATCGCTTAGCTTGCTGAATACTCTCGGCTCTTCCCGGATTGGCCAGCAGGATTTATGTTTATAATATACTTACGCCTATGGCAGAGAAGACCATCAATTCTGTCTGCGTCGCCAAATAACTTGCTAATTTTCCTGGCCGGTCTAGTACATAGAGTCATTATGGGACTCCCTCGACTGTCAAGTGCAGGCATATTATGCTCATTTTCTGGACTTGCACTGTCGAGAAGGAACTTGGGCATTATGTGCCTTTTTTTTTTTTTCTTGTATAAAGTCATATTCAGACTTGCATAATGGCTTACCCCTTTTAACTGTGGTATCTTCAAAGACCTGGCCATTGACCAGTGCCAAGTCTGATCTTCGTAGGCTTGCTTTCAGTTGCTGTAGTTCTGTGGGAAATTAGAGTGTGACTCTGAAAGACTGTTCACTTGATCTTTTTATACCACTGCTCCTTTATACCACTGCTCATGTTGGAAGGTGAAAGTCCTTTGTAATAAAGAATGATTCTGTTAATGAAGCCATTTGCACTTCACCACCTAGACAAGTGACTTTCTGAATAAGGTTTTGGCAGAAGAAATCAATCTCCATATGCCTGCGGCTCCTCCGGGACCCAAATCTGAACATGATGAGTTAGCAGAACCCTTTTGACTGTTCTTAATGATAATGGTGTGCATATACCTGAATGATCACCATGAGCAGGAGAAACACACATCCCCATGGAACCAAGTCTGGATACAGAACGACTCGGAAGACAATTGGACACACTCCATCTCTCACCTCTCTCTCCCCAGGGGGGTTAATACAAACTCATACTAGTGTCCACAACATTCCGACCTGCATGGAGGCCCTAGGTTTTTCTGCTGCATAACCTCAGGTGTATACCCAGCTGTGTCCTTCACAATTAGGCAGCTCTCCTTACGCTTGTAGCTTATGTTCTTGATTGCCTGTCTTTGGGAACCAGCTCTGGGAAGCCCTTGTGCTTCTGAAGCTGAACAAAGATGGTCTTTTCCTTCTCATTCAGATACGAAGAATGTTTGCTTATGTGTGTGGGTATACGAGCAGCATTACAAGTATGAGTTGAAGACTTTAGGGTCTCTGAGTTAAGTGTTATTTGAGGGAGCATTCCCAGTTTCAGTAAATGTCTTCTGCATGGACAGGTACTTCTCTGCCAGAAACGCGTTTTCTGGAGGGTTCCAGAGAGAGCTGGGGAAATCGTAGCTGCATGGGGCTGTGGCATGAGACAGAGGATGGGAGTTCAGAACACCTGTTCCCCTCTGATCCCACTGCCTGCTTCCTCCATGAGGGCCCTCTTGGAGGCTCTCCCTGGCCCACACTGATAATAGTGGATGAAGCAGGCAGCATGGTTGAGGCCGAGGCTCTCAAAATATGTTCCCTGGACCACTTCCATTGAACCAGCTGGAGTATCTGTTACAAACCAGGTTGCTTTTGACCCAGACCATATGACTCAGCATATCTCTGGGTGGGGTCTGGGAACTCCATTTCAGAGAGGGTTTTGTTTGTTTGTTTGTTTGTCTTTTTGTTACACAGATATTGGGAGCCATTGGCCTAGGGGTGTACTTAATAGAGAAAAATGAATGTTCCCTTCATTTTTATTATTTTGACTCCCACTGCGTATATAGCTAATCAGATACAACTAAAATTGTTCTCTTTGGCACTTAGCAGGATGTAAACATTTCGCAGACCGTGAGTTTTCCAAGATGTCCCTAAACATGTCCTTTCGTTCACGCCTGCTTCTAAGTTTGGTCATGCTTTTCCATCTTTTTGGAGCAACTGCTCAGCTTTTAAAATCCAATACTAGTACTTTGTCTGCTCTCAGCCACCTTAGCTGCTATCAGGTGGCTCACCCAGGCTTCTAAGTGAGGTGGTATTTCCTACTCTTGCCCAAGAATTAAGTGGGAATGAATTTGGCCGCACCTTCTGGCCTGGGTAACTTCTTGGCATTAACAGGATTGCTTGTGTCCCATCTTTGTGATTCCTGATAAAACTGTAGTGCTGGAGGAAGGCTTAGGTGAATGTGTCGTAATAAAAATGACCATGAATTATTTCAGAGGTGGGGGCGTCTCTCTCCCTTCCCTCAATTCTGGACAGCTTTGTCATCCTCTCTAGGACTGCACATGGCAAGGCGTCCTGCCAAGCTGTGAAGTCTGAGATCATAGTGACTGTGGGCCTCCGGCTCAGCTCAGTCTCCGCTGAAACCACAGAAGGAGCCGGTCCAGGCCTCGCAAGAGCAGATGAAATGCTCAGCCAAGCCCTGCCTGCATTCTGGGCCCACCAAATCCTGAGATGATAAAAGGGCTATTGTGTTTTATGTCCATTTGTATTTTTTTAAAGGTTATTGTTTTGAAGTCACAAAGTTTGGGGGAAGTTTGCTATGTGGGAATAGCTACCTAGATGTATGTATGGGTTGTGGGGTAACCTTGGTGCTGCACTAACGTATTCTCATCAACACATAGAGTTGTTGTTTTTCCATCTGGAGGGATTAAATTAGAAAACCACAAGCAATATTGGTAACAATAACTCAATACAATAAAATGCCTGCATAATACTTAGCAGAACATAAATTACATGCCAACTAAGTAAAACATATGCTTTACCTAATGAATGCGGAGCAATTTAAGGATATTCCTTGATTTACAAAACCGTGTACTTCCTGGCATTTAGGAAGGAAATGAATATAAATTGAGCTGATTATTTAATGGAGGAAACAGGCACTGAGAATTAAACCGGTTGCTTTAACTGTCGTCACAGTGGGTCAGTAACATGTCCTTCCATAAACTAGGTCCCAGAGACAAGTGTCTTTCAAACTTGTTTGTGGTTGCAATTCACAGTAATAAACATTTTTACCTGGACCTTGTATATATACATCACCTCTGGAGCAAACTTCATGAAATTACTACTTATCCTTATTACATATAATGAACTCTGATATATTTCATTTTTTTTCTTCTGAAAACTGCTGGCCAAACATGCTGCATAAATTTCATGACCCATTAATGGGTCATATACTACAGTAAGGACAACACTGGGCTAGACACTGAGTTTCACGGGACCAGGGCATCTGTCCTTTTTACCACTATGTACGCAGGTGCTTAGACATTTCTGTTGTGTAGAAGGTACTCAGGCATTTAATGAATGAGTGAATTCCATGAGTGACTATAGTTCCAATTTCTTAAAATGGGTGAGATATTAATCACAAGTCAGGAAACCCAGTTTCGATTCTTGAATCATTGTATATTTTTGAGAAGTAACTCCTATATTTTCTCATCTGTGAATTAGAAATTGTAATGTCTAGTATTCATGGGATAAAATGAGCCCACAAGTAAAACTATTTTGATTGAAAGATAAAAAATTACAAATAATGGATTAATGTATTTGTTACTTATATACTTTGAAATGCCCAGAGGTATCACATGAAAAATTCTTCACCTTAATATTTTAATACCACTTCGTTAATATAAATTAGGGAAAAACTATTTTTAAAAATGAGGTCTTTTCTGAAGAAAAAAAATTTACTTAAAATTTCATTGAGTGACAAAATTGTTCTAAAATGTTGGGCTGGGTAGATGCTGACTTTGAAGAATTAACTGGGCCGCTAAGAGATTAGCATTCGCAGGGTACTGGTTAGTACTTGGATGGGAGATTAACATTCTGAGCAAAAGATTAAGCAGATCCATTGTGGTCAACAGACATTACTTTTGAGTAAATGGATATTTTTGAAATTCTGAAGAGAGACTTGGTTGGGTCAAGTGCCCTTGTTATTCCTGGAGGAATTTGTTAATTCCTCGTATATATATAAGGAAATGCTGCCATTTCAAAATTACTGAGGTCTGCATGTATCCATGTCTGTGGAAGATTTAAGGAGTTTGTTAAATTGTTTGAATAACAACTAGAAACTCTGAGCTCAGAGAACAAGACGACTTTTGCTCTTGCCGCCCAACCTAAGGGAACTTTCCTACTGTTCTCTCAGTAAAGCCTACCTTGGACCTAACTTTCCGGGAAATCTCCCAAGCTTGCACTTTGAGTCAAGTGGCACCATGCAGTAGTTTGACTCACTGCCTTTGAAATCGGAGAAACTGACTCTCAATTCCAGTTCTGCCACTTTCAATATGTGGGATGCCGGCTTCTTGATATTTGGCATTGTGCACATTAAATGAGATATGGCACAGGTGCACACATGTGTTTAACCTTGAGCATCATGGCCAGCAGATGGAAAATACTCAAGGAATGACAGTCCCTGTTTGCCGCTCTTATCATTGTTATTCTTTGTTATTGCCAGTTCTTTCTTGTCTGGACTCACTAGCTGTAAGAGTTGGGCTCTAGAAAAGAGATTTGTTTGCTCAAGAAATAAGCAGGTTTCTCTAAGGTCCAGGGAAAATCGTTTTACAAGTTGTATCATGTCCTGGGACTCAACCATGGAGACACTTGGCAATGGCATCTGGAAAGACAGTCACATCCCTCTCTCCACCCAGGAGTGGTGGGTACAAACGGTGCATCCTGGAAAGCCTCCTTTCAGCCAGCAGCCTCGCCTGTGTTTGCTGGGGGGAAGGGCAGCCCTGTTACAGTTCATACTTCGTTGCCGAATCTGGGGCACTAATGTGATTGCTCACTCTGTGGTGCTGAGCTATTTTGAAGCATCCTTTCCAATCGACTCGAGGCAAAAACGATGAAGTAGTCATTTGTCTCTGTCACTCCAGTCTTCCTTCCCCCTCCTGTGGATTCGCCCCTCCTCCTCCCTCCCCCTTCTGTCAGTGAATTTCTCAGGCTTTGTACCACAGAGAAGCTGAAAATGGCTTAAAAGCCTGTTCCCTTTAGGTTCCTTGAGCCTAAGAATTACATGAGTGATTCACTAAGGGGAGTGTTTCAGAATTTGCAGGTCGGCCGGGGAGACCGCCATGAACTGGGGGCGTTCCTCTGCCATCCTGCACTTGACACTGCTTCTTAGCTGGCCCGAGGCCGAAATGCATCATGTCACTGAAGCCAGAGGCAGATGTACTCCAGCATTTTTCAAGGTGTGTTCCATGGTTTAAACACATTAGCTGGTTTAAATGTGGTCGACTACATTTAAGAAACAGTAAATCACAGTTAAACAGGCTGCCTGGCTGTAAGGTTTCTTAAGACAAACACTTCATGTTCAAGGAGGTGCTTTGAACTTCCAAAGCGGTATTCAGGATGTACCATTTTCTGTCTTACTCAGTCATCTTCCCTTTTTAATTTTTCGTGAAGCACCTTCATCATCTCGGTGACATAGAACATCCTTTACAGAGCACCAGTCTAATCCAACCCTCCAGACCCATGAGTAAAGTAGGGCTGCAAATGGTAAAGCGAGGTGCTCCAGGTTACCCGCCCTGACCTGGTCACCGAGTCAGGACTAAGGGGTAAGTTCTCTGACTCCATGGCATGGTCAGACGTCCTAACTGCCCCTGTGAATTTAATGTTTGTATTCCCTGCTGGACCTCGGGCCCTACCAAAATAGGCGCTTTGACCCGTCACTCCCCTCCATATCCCTAGCACCTAGCACGGCCCCTGACCCATGTGGTTGAACCAGGACTGACGAAAATGGAATTGAGATTGTTCGTGGGGATGGCCCTTTGTTGTCCCCGCCTGACTATGTCCTTGGCTTCCCCTCTGAGCCTGCTGCCTACGCCGGGGCTGGTCACGGACGGGTCAGCGCCGAGTTCCATACTTACACTGAGAATACGTGGTCCCAGTTCCGCTGACGCTGAACCTGTTGAGGTGCAGTCTGTGTGTGACCACGTTCTTCTGCGGCTGGAACAGGATGATGTGTACCTTGGGTGCGAACAGGCAGCCCAGGACCACAAAGCCACTGAGGCTGACGGAGATGCACATGGTTGTTGTCTGCACCTACAAGAAAGGGTTGTCTCATTAAATGTCTGGCTACAAATTCAATCGTGTGGCCTACTAAAAAGAACACTGAAAAAAGACCAAACTAAAAAAAACAAACAAAAACAAAAACCAAATCATCCACAGTTCTGTTGTTAGTATAACCAAGCCAATATAATAATTAAATGGGATCTTCTGGGCTTGCGATGTTCATGGAAACATCACTGAAGATTTGTAAACAAACACATTTGTGTCAGGTGCTCCTGAATGCTTGCCAAGACTTTACCTGGTTTTTCTTGTTTTGTTTTTTTCTTTATATTTGTAGAAAGACGTTTCTGCAGAACCCCCTAAGTTAGAATCCTAAATAGTAAAATATCGATATTCAGTGATGAACTGACCAGGTTGCTGATGGTTTCAGTCAATCAACTTGGCTAAAGATTTACTATAATCATGAACAAATTGGGGGCTTTTACACTTCCCTTCATCTCTCTTTCTTGCTGGGAATTCTGCCCATCAGCCATTGGTTTCCGTACTTTAAATCGGGGAACATCAACTTTCTTCTGGGGTCTCCATTTTTAGTTATTTCATTGGCACCTCTCTGAAATTTTGATACATCTGGTACTCACTGTCCAATCATTTTTGTTCTCTAGGCTTTTTTAAAAAAAGATTTTATTTCTTTATTTGACAGACAGAGGTCACAAGTAGGCAGAGAGGCAGAGAGAGAGAGGAGGAAGCAGGCTGTCCGAAGAACAGAGAGCCCGATTAGGGGCTTGATCCCACGACCCTGGGATCATGACCTGAGCCGAAGGCAGCAGCTTTAACCCACTGAGCCACCCAGGCGCCCCTCTCTAGGCTTTTATACCCCTGTTTTTGACAGAGGAATTTCTGTTGCTTCCTCTTTGCCTTCCCTGAAAGTACACCTCAGAACTAGGTTTTATCATGTCTTTTTTTCATTCGTTCGCTTTCACTCTTCATCTTCACTGATCTCATCAACTGTCCTAACTTCAGCTCCCATACATTTTCTGGAAAATCCCAAATTAGCTTCTATATATTTTATTGCTTTTAGTACTGGAAAACAGAAAATTATTTCTTGTATCAGTTTCTACTCAGAGTAGCTATGGTAAATCCTAGAGTAATTTTAGATTTCTTTGTCCTCTTTCTCCAGGCAATGCTATTACTAGATAGCATAATCTCTCATGCCCTAAAGTGTCCTACCTTCTTCCTGATCAAAGAAGCTGAAGACTGAACAGTTAACTGGAGAAGCCACATAACGTTAGAAGGCTGCATTCTGTTTGTGACTAAAAAAAATTCAGGTTATACTTGTAGTGTAATTCTTCAGACTCTGGGTTTACTTTATATGCTAAAAGCACAATCTGTCCTCTCTATTTTAAACCTCTTGTCCCTTTTAACTGTCCTACTTGGCCTCCACATTGCAGGCTCCATTCCCTTTTGCTAACTACTCAGAAAAGAGTCAACTATCTCATTCCACGATGTAAGAAACTTGATAAATCATAACTGTGTTATTTATAGCAAGTCCAACTTCTAGCATAATTTGTTTTTATGTTTACATAGATAAACAATATCAGAACTGTCTTCTTCCTTTAGAACTCTACCCCTCCCTCCTCAGCCTTGACTATGGAGCCCATAGGAGAGATATCAGATATTATAATGAGGGTAAGGCACGTTCTGATGTGCCAGTTTTCAAGGAAACCTTTTCCAAAAACATGCCTTTAACGTTGAAACTTCCCACACTTGAAGACATTACAAGGAGAGGAGAGGCTTTTATGAGGAAGATATATTGGAAAAGTTGTGCTGTGAGTTGTAGACCCTTCCTCCCTGAGGGAAGAAGGTTGAGCTTATCTCCTTGCGTTGAAGAGAGCTTTCTTATGGCCTTTCACAGAAGTTTTAAGGTTTTCCTGCAGGAGGAGGATGCCCTGGCTTGGAGCCTGATTCCTGTCTTGGAAATCTAGAAGGTGAGAAAAGGCTAATTACTTTCTTGGCATAGCTTGCTACTGTGTAGAGACTGTCCTTTACTGTAAGAATTTACCAAAACAAAGGATATGTGAGTGCCATGCATGGACAAGATGGGCCACACTAGAAAGAGCCATCATGGGTAGTCTTGGGCTCATGTGGAGGAGTTTGAAGTCCTTCCTAGAAAGAGGGCAGTGGAGGGGTATAGCTGGGTGCCCTGGGACTGAGTACAGAACCCCAAGGGACAACTTTAGGTAGGATTTGCCAGCCAGCTCAAGGACCAGCAGGAGAAAAGAAAGCAGCTGGAAATTTCTGAATATTGCATGAAAACAACCCTTAATCACCATCAGGTATCCTAAGAATGTGTGTTTAGAAAACACTGCGGAGATCACAAAACCATCCAGTTATGTAAGAATTTTCTAGTGTCTTCCTTATTACTTTTTAACCAGGGCCGAGAGGGAAACAGCAACTGGTGGACCGGGGAGTGTGAACAAGGGGAAAAGAAAAGTCAGGGTGTGCAGGCTCTCAGCCGGAGGTGGGCCAGACTTTGGGAGAGAATGAAGATTGATGTTAAGTCAAGGTATGGTTTTGATAGTTACACAGGACTAGGCATTTTAATTTCCTAACAGAGACTATTTTCCACTGAAAATGATTGTAGAACCATATCACCTAAGAGGACATACTCATGGGCTTGCCAGGGTTGTGAGCATTTTCATTCATTGCTCTCTCCCCAGTACCAGTGTGGGGTCTCACCTGTGGTGAATGCGCAGGATTTAAATGTGCCCACTGGGATTTTCTTCCAGGGGTGGGGACTTATTACTTTCACTGAATACTAAAGAGGCAATGGGCAGCAGAACTAAAGATGCATGTTGATCATAGTTTATACAGCACATTATTTAATTTATTTGTTTTAATTCTTTTTACAGAGTCCAAGTAGTAGCCTCATAAATTCATGTGTCCAGTTCCTTTAATAAGTCACACCACTGCAAATCTGTATTTATCTATAATTCGTCATGCTGCTCTGCTCTCAGCTTCCTCAAACTCCTAGCACCATTTGACAAGGTTAATTACTTCCTTCTTTTTGGCTTCCTAGACAGCCTTCCCTCACTGCAAGTTCCTTGTCTTCATTTTCTTGTTGGCTTTTTCACTTCTTGAACTTCAGGTGTTGGAGTGTCCCAGACCTCAGTTTGGATTGTCTTTTCTTCACCATCTCTTTGAGTTTACTTAAGTACCTCCTCTGTTCATGTTGTTCAAATATTTATTACTAGTTCCAACCTGTATTCTGGGCCTCCATGGCATATATTCATTTGCTATCTTGGCTTATTGTCTTGGACACGTAGCAGGCATATTGGGATTAATAGGTGACCTAAACCGATCCCTTCCTCCAACTGTCTCCCCTTGAGTAAGTGACATCAAATCCCCGCTGAGTGTGCAAGCTCAAGACCTGAGAGTCATCCTTGATTTGGCCTTTTCTCTTACACCCACTCATCCAGTCCAGCAAGTTCTGTTCGTTCCTTCGGAAGACAATTCTCCATCATCACTGTCTGTGCAGTGGTCACGTGGCACACTTTGCACAGCCCGTGTGAGTGGAGCTCGAGGAACCAGAGCCAATGCTGACCCTCCGGCTACCACTATTGCTTTCAGTCATAAAGTCTTAAAGTCAGTGTCAACAAAACTGTGGCAAGCTAACAAGTTACCTTTTAAGTAGAGTTAAATCCCAGATGATACATTCTTTGACAGTTTTGGCAATGAGATCAGAATGGCTTTCTCAAAGAGGAAGTCTGAGGGCCTTAGGGGCCGAATTAACAAAATTTGAGAGATGTACAAGAGAATCAGTAGCAAACGTGTTGACCAAATTCTATGGCCAACCAGGCAGTAATAGTGAGTCCCATTATTCCCTGTTAATGAATGAGGTGGATCTGGGAAAGGGCTGAGGGCTGAGTGGCCGGAAGAGGGTTCAGATAGAGCAGCTGGATCAGTGCTGTAATTGTTGCTAACTCTCCTCTAGGGGGTGGGGTGGATTTCCACCCTAATCTTTTTTTTTTTTTTAAGATTTTATTTATTTATTTGACAGACAGAGATCACAATAGGCAGAGAGGCAGGTGTGGGTGGGGGAAGGGCTCCCCACTGAGCAGAGAGCCCAATGCGGGACTCGATCCCAGGACCCCAAGACCATAACCTGAGCCGAAGGCAGAGGTTCAACCGATTGAGCCACCCAGGCACCCCTTTCTCCCTAATCTAATCCAGGTCCTGGGTGGGCAGGAAGTTCAACTCCCTATCACACCAAACTTGCAGAGACATGCTCTGATACTGAGCATAAAAGGAGAGACCTTCAGAGAAGGCAGACTCCAGGTAAATCATCTGCACTTTGGGCTGATTCTTCTGGGAGCTGAGGGGGCCAGGTGCGTAAACCTTGCTGAAGAAGAGTGACAACAGCTGGGCCCTGCTAGGGCTCCCTATAGTTTCTCATGCCAAATTTACATCCATTCCAAGATGACAAAGGTCTCTCAGTTTTTTGCAGCAGAACCTGGCAACAAAAAAAGGAGCTTTGCCTGTCTGCAGGATTTCTCTGAGACAGAAAATGCTCTGGAAAACCATAGATGAGGCACTGATTAGTATTTGGATTCTTACTGACTAGGATTGGATTTAAAATGCTGACAAAGGGGCTGCATTCCAGAATGAAAGTGACACAAAGAAATCTAGATAAATTCTTGCAGTTGGCTGCGGCACTGGAAATCTTCCCTGGCCCTTTGGCTAAAATCAGGCGAGACTCTGAGAGATGTTATCACGATGAGACAGCAAATGCCCGGGATTAAGATGGACTTCTTTAAAAAAGTCACTGCTGTGCAAGTCAAGGCTGAGTTAGCCTAAGTGCACAAACCAGGTGCCCCGGGCAGAAAGCTATCTCCTTCTGGCTTCTGAGTCAGGGAGTTCCCAAAGTTGAAATGAAGTGTCTAGGGTTTGGGGGGTTCAGAGACACTGGACTTTTGTTCAGCTGAGCTAAAGGTAGCTGCTGCGTGCTTAAAACCGAAAGCTAATGTTGTTTACTCATCAGCGCGGAGCTACTCTTTCCCTCTGCTGCTGATGCCTCCTTCACCCACCACCCTGATATTAACTGCTTTAAGGAGAAGGATACTCAGGTTTGTCTCTCTCTCTCTCTCTCTCAAATAAAGAAGTAAATAGTTAAACCCTATAATGAACACACTACCAACATTTTATTTTATTTTATTTTTTTTAAGATTTTATTATTTATTTGTTAGAGAGAAAGAGAGAGAAAGAGCGAGCACAGGCAGACAGAGAGGCAGGCAGAGGGAGAAGCAGGCTCCCTGCCGAGCAAGGAGCCCGATGTGGGACTCGGTCCCGGGACGCTGGGATCATAACCTGAGCCGAAGGCAGCTGCTTAACCAACTGAGCCACCCAGGCGTCCCCACACTACCAACATTTTAGATAAGGACAGAATCAGTAACAGAGCTGTGGTGGGACAGAGATAATGTTTTGATGCAGTATTTTTTAAAAATAAAAATGAATGCTAAAAACCCAGGATGGGCGTGCCTGGGTGGCTCAGTCGGTTAAGCATCTGACTGTTGGTTTTGGTTCAGGTCATGCCCTAAGACCAGTATTCCTGTGTTCTGCTTGGTTCATTCCTGTCTTGCCTCAAGAATATTCCCTATATGCCTTATATTCTCTAAGCTCTCTAACTGTACTTTCCTATGAAGGTACAGTGTGAACTCCCCCTCTTGAAGGAGTATTCCTGGAAAGACCATTCTAACTGATCCAACTCTTTTTTCAGATCCAGTACTGGGAAAATTTGGGAAGGGAAAACCTCAAATTTTTATGCTCTATCAGTTATAGTCATCTCACTATCCTACCCAGACCTGCCAGGGGGAAGGTAGGGTTCAGCCTACAAGGAGGCAAATGAGGAGGGTATCTGGGTGGCTCAGTCAGTTAAGCATCTGACTGTTGGTTTTGGTTCAGGTCATGCTCTCAGGGTACCGAGATTGCGCTCTACGTCAGGGTCCATGCTCAGTGGGGAGTCTGCTTAGGATTCTCTTCCTTTCCCTCTACCCGTCCCCCACCGCTCACATGCATTCTCTCTCTCTCTCTGTCTCTTAAATAAAGAAGTAAATAGTTAAAATAAACCCTATGATGAACACACTACCAACATTTTAGATAAGGACAGAATCAATAACAGAGCTGTGGCAGGACATAATCAGTCTTAAGGCAGATACTGATCCTGTATTGAGGACTGTTTGTACAAGGGTCAGCTAGCCCCCTTTGCATTGCTTAGTGAAAACTGAGGCCTGGGGCATGTTCCTAAATGCTGCACTCTGTCTAAGCTGTGGCTGTGGGTAATAAAGTCCTTTGTCTCTGAATCGGCAGTCCCGTGTCTTTTGCCAGCATCCCTGAAGCCTCACAGTCTAACCTGGTAGACTGCAAGATGGGTAAAAACCCCTGGCAGTTCTTGACAGGTTCAGTCTCCATTGTTAATATTCTACCATGTGATGGGAACACCCACTGCTAACCGGTCTCCCTGCTCCTGCCTTTACCTTTAAGTCTGTGTCTTCAGCAGCTTGATATTTTTTGTTCTTTTTTGCCTAGAATGTGAGATCATACAATGTGAGATTATCAAACTCCTCTGCTTAAAATCTTCCAATGGTTTCTTTTTCCATATACATGAAATCTAAACTTTTTTGCTCTGGCCTGTGAAGTCCTACATGACTTAGCTTCCCTGCCCACCTCGCATAGAAAATCACTCTTCCGTTCTACTCATTAAACTATAGCCATAAATACCTTGCTTTTCTAAGACTTTTTTTTTGTGTGTGTGTGGGGGGGTGTTCATCCTTGCTGTTTCTTTTGAGTAGCACATAGAATTCCCATTGCTAACTCCTTCCAATCTTTCAGCAGAGTATTATGAAGTAGACACTAGCAGGGGTGGCAGACAGATTTTGAAAGACTTTGAGATTTGATATATTTCTTTTAAATCTTCAAAATTGTCAACATGGGAAAATTGGAATGCCTTTGTGAGTATTTGAACCTTGTCAAAATTCCAGTGGCCTCCAGAGGCTCTGCCTACTGTGGGGAAAGTGCTTTACCTATGCCATACCCTGTAAAATCCATCATCTTGAGAAGCAGAGTACAGTCCTTTGTCCAGCAGCATCTCCACTACCTGAGAACTTACCAGAAACCCAGAATCTGGACCTGCCTTGTTTCTTACTGGATCAGAATCTTTTTTTTTTTTAGCCAGGTACGCAGGTGAGCTGTTTGCACACTGAAGCTTCAGGAACACTGCAGTGACATCGCCCCCTTTTCCTTCCATCACAGCCCTTGAAGCACTACATGAATTACCTTACATTTTCATGGGTTCGTTATTTCCTCTCCATCCCTATCCTCCCCCTTGCTCTCACTAGTCTGTAAGTTATAAACATTATAAAAGGTGTGTTTGTATTAATAGCTCTATCTCCAAGGCCCATAATAAGTGCTCAAATATTTTGGGAAGACGTGAATGAACAGATCACTCAGTAATTACTGTTAAATCCTTTATGGATGATTTTTTCCCTCCAATCATGACCTAGTTTTTATTTGTATCACTTCAACTGTGATTGGATCCCTGATGACTCAGTGTTTGATTCTTATGTTATCTTGTGATACAGAAGGAGATGGCCTGGATATTTCTCAAAGATGTTTGAATTTTTGGACTCTTACCTCAAGTTCTTGCTTGCTGGGTCTTGGATACTTTTATAGTTTCAATTAATTTTGCTTGTACTAGGCTCCATTCTTTCAAACTCATCTGCCATATTTTTTTTTAAAGATTTTATTTATTTATTTGACCGACAGAGATCACAAGTAGGCAGAGAAGCAGGCAGAGAGAGAGGAGGAAGCAGGCTCCCCGCCGAGCAGAGAGCCCAATGTGGGGCTGGATCCCAGGACCCTGAGATCACGACCTGAGCTGAAGGCAGAGGCTTTAACCCACTGAGCCACCCAGGTGCCCCTCATCTGCCATATTAAGGATAGATAAGTTTGGGGTGTATTATGAAAGGCATGGATTTGCATTGGAAAAACTTGTCCTACTATTTCTTACCTGTGCCAGTTAATTATCCTCTGAGTTTGTTTACTCACAGGGATACTAACATTTGCCTTTCGGCGTGCTAATGAGGATAAGTGAACTCACATATCCAGAGTATCTAGCATAAGGTTGAGGGTTGATCAGTATGAGTTCCTATCTTTCCCTCTTACTTCTCATCATGTCACTTTTTGCCTGAGCCAACAACCAACCAAAAGAAAATAAAATGTAAAAATAGCAGGACCTCAGAGCCCTTACTCATTATTTAAATGAATTCCTCTGCCTGTTAAAAATCTCACCAAGTGGCCAATTTCCATTAGTTTCTCACTAGACTCCTCCCCTGAACCCATTTTCTACTTGAGTAAGACCAGTATTCCTGTGTTCTGCTTGGTTCATTCCTGTCTTGACTCAAGAATATTCCTTATATGCCTTATATTCTCTAAGCTCTGTAACTGCACTTTCCTACCAAGGTACAGTGTGAACTCCCTCCTCCGGAAGGAGTATTCCTGGAAAGACCATTCTTACTGATTCACCTATTTTTTCAAACCAGTAGGCATTTAAGAGTTTGTTTCACCAATTTAATTATAAATTCTCCTGTGTTAATCTTGAATTCTTTCATGCTTGTTAATTTTTTCCCACCTGGGATATGAGCTTTTTGAAGAATAGAGTAGTGCTTTATATTTATTTATAATTCATAATGGGTGGCAAAGTACTGAGTCATAGACCTTGTTGACTGTCTGATGGCCAAGCTCCTACTGGCTGTCTGTAAATATTTGGCTGAGTACTTTTCTAATGCTGTCCATTCTATCTGAACCACCTGGTCTCTGTCTGGGACATTTTAAATCTCATTTTTGTACTGGAATTTCTAGAACAGTGGTCTCAAGTTCAAGTGCTTATAGGTTCATGCATATGCCTAAGTGAAGGGAGCCAGTTGTAAACATTTCAGGATTGGTAGCTGTGTGCTCCGTCTAGAGGCATAAACACCAAGGTCTGGATCAATGTTGCATGCAGGAATTTGAGTCCATTAAGAGAAACCAAGAAGAGGTGCCTTGGTGGCTCAGTGGGTTAAGCCTCTGCCTTCAGCTCAGGTCATGATCTCAGGGTCCTGGGATTGAGCCCCACATTGGGCTCTCTGCTCAGCGGGGAGCCTTCCTCTTCTCTCTCTGCCTGCCTCTCTGTCTACTTGTGATCTCTGTCTGTTAAATAAATAAAAATAAAATATGAAAGGACCAGCTTTTTAAAAAAGAGAAAGAGAAACCAAGAATTTGCATATTTGTATAAAATTCCTCAGTTTTCTAATTTTGACAAATATTTCAAAGAATTTCAAATCAGCATATGCCGAACTAAAGACATCTGTGAGACAATAAGAGCATGTGATTCAGTAGGGCAGTGGTTTTCAGGCTTGGCTGCAAATTACTCCCTTGGGGAGCTCTGAAAAATCCAGTTGTCCAGGCCACAGCCCAGGCCAATTAAATGAGAATCTTTGGGACCGTGCTCCAGGTACCAATACATTTTTTTCAAAGCTACCCTGTTGATTCAATGAACAGTCAAATTTGAAAACCAATGTGTTGGAGTCTCCATTCTATCTTCTTGTTTCTTTTGCAAATTTAGGGTTGGAATTATTTGCAGGGAGTGAGGCCTCAGATGATTTCAGTGTGATTGGGTGCCTTAATTTGCTTGGACCTGAAAATGCTCTGCAACCTCTGCCCATTTGCTTTAGGCCACATGGTGAAATTTCTGGTATCATCTGCTAATTCCTTTGAGTCAGTTGATCTCCTATATTGCTATCCTGTGATAGGAAAAAAGTCATTTTTTTTTTTGTCTTTTAGAAATAAATGTTAATTCATTCAATAAAATTAAATTTTCATAATGCTATTTGTTTATTCTCAGTAGTATTATCTGCTCTTTTTTCTTGGTAGCTTTTTGGAGAATGAATAGTTTCAAATCACATATCCAGGGTTAAATAATTAATATAGTAATTGGTTCACAGTCTCCATACCCTAAATCATGTCTGCAGAAGATAGCTTCCTAAGAACTTAAGTCCTTCCAGATCTATAGGAGCGGCTGTGAACATGTAGACAAAGGATGGAGATGGCAGCATTAAAATGCATTAGCTCTAGCTGTCCATCTTAATCCCCACACTCTCTCAGTTCTAACCCCCTTGTGGCTCATGTGATATGACCTTTGATTTTGCTGATTCAGTTCTGATGTTTTCTCTACTGACACATTTTCCAACTTTTTTTTTACGGTGGTCGTAACATGCCTGACCATTACCCCAACCCTGAACTTGAGTTATTTTCCTTGTTCTTCCTTTAGTTTAGTCTGTAGTTTGAGTCACAAGGTTGCGAATCATTTAAAAGACAAGCAACATTGAGCTTTGCTAGTCTCTTGAGGCCATATTTTAAATAGCTTTGTCTTCTTTTTGAGCTGCAATATTCAAGATTTTGGTAATACAGGAATTGCTGGTAAACAGAAGATTTGGGGATGGTTTCACTTTACTTTGTGAAATTATGAGGTAACAAGGAAACATTTTGCCTCTGAAAAACTTTATGACAACTTAGGAAATATGGAGACTAAAACCAGTTGCCTCAAGAGAAAAAAATTCTTAAACTCACTCCTTGGAAGATACTACAATCAGAAATTTATATGCAAAAGTAACTGATGGATGGTTTCAACAACTTGAGAAATTATGATAGAGTGACGAACTGTTTCTTTCAGAAGAGAAGAATTATATTGATGCCCAGAAATTTGGACTATGCATTACTAAAGACTTTATGAATAATGACTTAATTAGGTTACTTGAACTTATGCAGTAATATTTTTAACTAGTTCAAGGAATATGAGGCATACACCTACAGAAACTAAAATTGTATAACAAGTGTAACAAATAAACATTATGTTTTAATCTGTTTTAGAGAAGTAATGATGCTTATTTGAAGCTTGTCACAGCGTTTAGATCTGATATTGGCTTAATGTTGAAAGTCTCTTTTAATTTACAGATTAATCTGTGGCAGCCAGGTCCTCTTTCATCTTATTTGAAGTATTCTCACCAGGTTCTTAGTGGTTTAATTCTCACCCTCTGGTGAATCACTTTCTAAATGTAATTAAAAGTTTTAGGTGGCACATGTGTTATATTTTTCTCCTACTAGATTATAAATTGCTTAAATGATGATGTCATTTACATTTGTTTTCCTTTCTGTGACTGGCACGGTGCTTTGTGTATCATAATCACTAATTAAGTGCTTTTAAAATATATTGGATTGATTTCCATATATAATATGATGGTTCATCATGGCATTTGCAGTTACCAACCTAATAAATGAGATGAAATAAGTCTATTTCAAATCCTACATAGCAAAATATTGGCAGGATAAGGGAAGAAGGAAAAGAAGAAACCATTCAAAGACTTACTCTGTAATCACTTGATGTCACATAAAATATAGGGAGGAAGGCCAGCCAAATGATGCACGTGGTATACATGGTAAAACCGATGAACTTAGCTTCGTTGAAATTTTCTGGGCACTTCCGAGTTTTGAAGGCGTACACAGTGCATAAGATCACCAGGATGACATCATAGGTCAGCGAGATCAACATGCTGGAATCTCTGACATTGCATTTTAAGATGACTGTTTCCCGCTTCTCTGGGAGGGTGTACCGCCTGGTGCCTGGAGCCTCCAGGATCAGCCACACAGACACCACCACGATTTGCACCAGTATCAGACCCAGGCAGATGAAAACCTGAGAACTAGGGCTGATGAATTTTGGCCTCTGAGCGCCATTCTTTACCCCATCAAAGATGCGGGCAATGCAGTTTGTCTTGGTCAGCAGGGCTGAGTAACAGATAGCGAAGGATGTTCCTAGCCCTAGTCGACGCAGCGCACAGATGACTGGGGATGGCTTCGCAATGAAGAAGAAGGTCATGCAATAGGACAGACCGACCCCAAACAACAGGATGTAGCAGAGCTCCCGGCCTGAGGCTTTGACCAAGGGCGTATTGTTGTGCTTGATAAAAACAGTCACGACTATGCAGGTACACATGAAACCCAGGCAGGCGATGGTCACCGGACCGATGGCCCAGGCGTCTTCCCACTTGATGTAGTCCTCGGGAAGATTATAGCAGCCAGACAGGTCTGCAGTGGGCCACTGTCCCAGGCCACAGTCAATGCAGGTAAACTCATCAGCCAAGTATTCATAGGGCTCACAGGGGATACAGATCCAGCAGCAGACATCCCCTGGTTGCATGTTCTTCATTTCATTGGGGGCACAGGGGTCACTGCACTGGGAAATGGGGACTGAGCTCCGGGACCAATGGATAGCGTCAACATCCAGGGATAAGGTTTCTGCCCAGTGACCGACCTTCAGGTAGGAGTACTTGCCACCCACATACTGGAAATTGAACACGTTGTACTGTCCCATTCCGTCTCCAAAAGTGTCGAACTTGACAATGCTATCCGCACCTTTATTTGGATTGAATGGAGCTGTGACATGTAAAGTGAAAGGGGAAAAAGAACAAAGAACACTGTTTAGGCATCGAAGGAGAGATCAATGATTTGATGCCCCGCTCCTAGCAAAACTGAAAAAATAGCGAACAGGGATTCCCAGGCTGAAATAATTGACTACCTTTGAGTTTACACATTAAAAGCTACTAGAGTACTCCTGTATTTACGAATTCATTCACTTCACATTTCCAAGTGCCTCCTGTGTGCCAAGTGCTCGGGGAAAATCCTGAGCACAATACAGCGCCTGCCTTCAAAGGAGCTGCTTATGTAACAGAGGAACTGGCAAGCACATAGTTGGAGTCTCTGTGGTGTGTAAATATTCATTCCCTCAAAGATTTCACTGTAGGAACCGGGCACAACTTTGTGTCTCATCCTTATTACGTATTTATGGTGTATAGACACCAAAGTGTTAGATGTTTTCATGAAAATAGAGAATTAATAGGAAGAATTTTTCTCTCTCAAAATGAAGAAAAAGTTTTTCATTACAAATGTACAGTATGCTGCTTTTTTAAACTGTTTTTTTAAAACTGAAGTATGATTGACATACAATGTTATGTTTGTTTCAGGTCTATAGCATAAGGACGCAACAGTCCTATACATTACTCAGTGCTCACCACAATAAGTATAGTCATCATCTGTCACCATACAACATTATTATGATATTATTGACTGAATTCCCTATGCTATACTTTATATCTCCATGAATTGGTCATTTTACAGAGCAAGTTGGTACTTCTTAATCCCATTCTGTACCTTTAATCCCCATCCCCTCACTTGTCTCCCCTCTGCAAACACCATTTTGTTCTCTGATTTAAGAGTCTGGTTTTTGCATTTTTAAAATTTGGTTTGCTTTTTAGATTCCACATACAAGTAAAATCATATGGTATTTGTCTTTTTTCTGTCTGACTTATTTCACTTAGCATAATACCTTTGAGGCCATCCGTGTTGTCACAAATGGTAAAATCTAGTTTCTTTTTTTTAATGGCATAGTACACATGGTAAAACCAATGAACCCCATGCCCCATATCTTTCTTATCCATTCATCTATCAGTTTACACTTGGGTTGCTTCCATATCCTGACTACTGTAAATAAAGCTGCAATAAACACTATCTTTTCAAATATTTTTTTTTCTCTTGGTAAATACTCAAGTAGAGGAATTACTGGATCATATAGTATTTCTCTTTGTAATTTTTAAAGGAATCTCCATAATGTTTTCTACAGTGGCTGCCTACGGTATGCTTTTAAACAGTTCAGGTGACTCAGAAGGGAAAAAATGGTAACCCACCCACAATCCTTTAACTCTAATATTTTCATGTTTTGGGGTATATTCATGCTCTATGTAGCATGCTTATATTCTCATAAACACATGTGGCCTGGATACCTTAAAGTCACCAACAGTATATGGAAGCTAGGTGAGAGTGCATTAAAGTTTGTTCCTGATGATACAATGTCCAGAGCCCTTTCCCTGTCTCACAGCTTGCTGCAAAGATTCAAGAAGAGCAGCTCTCCGAGCATCTATGTTTCCTCTTGTCCAGCTATTTGTTCATCATGTTTCTCTTGCCAGTGTCTGCTGCCACCCTGACCACCTGTTTTTTATGCTACCTGCTTTGGTCTGTGTGCTTACTATTTCACAATGTCCATCTTTATGCTTTCATTGGGTGTAGAAGAAGAATGTTGCTGCTATCTACTGGTGCACAGACAGACACTACTAGTTAAACTAGGTGTGCCTGTGTCAATAGGTAGACCCAAAATTATTCAATGGCTCAAAAACAGGGACGTTTACTTCTCCCTCGTGAGGTCTGGGTTGGTGGGTGTCTCTCCTCCACAAGGCGATTTGGGAACCCAGGTGCCTTTCATCTTGAGGCTGTGACAATTTGCAGGGTCTCCTCTTCATCGGTACCCATCCAGTGGAAGGAGGGAATGTGAAGCAGGTGTCCCTGCTTCTTAAGAGGGTAAACCTGGAAGTGCACCTGTTCCCATTCACATCTCATTCAGTAGAAATGAATTTTCCAGGACCACACTCAATGTCAAGAAGGGTTGAGAAATATAGCTTAGCTAATGTGTGCAGCTAGAACGCTGCCACGCAATGAGAAAATGGAATTTGGAAGACACTGTGTTCTTACTCTGCAGGGGTTTTCTGTCTTTGTTGCCTTCTTCCTGAACTCCATTCCACCTTCTCTGAGGTTCACGTTGTTCCAGCCAGTGGGCAAACGTCTTACCCTTCTTGGGTGAGATACTTTATGAAGGAGAAGGGTCCCTCATTGACTTACTTGGGTCCTTGGTGAAAGGAGACTTGGCAATTTACCAAGTAGACATCTCCAGCTTAGGGCTCATAGATGCCCCTGGTGGCCTGCATTGGGTGGTTTACCATGTTTCAGACCACATATAAAGTCTGTTAGCAAGTGTAGTCCAATATGCCAAATTTATTCCTCATTTATGATTTTTTTCTCTTAATGATTTTGTTATCTTAGTTGCAATTCAACTGCTTTTTTCTCTTTTTTTGGTTTTTGGATTTTTTTTTTCATTTCAACTTTACTAACTAATCTTAACCTAGCTTTCTGTCACATTCCACAACCCCATCACATATGCCTATGTGTGTCTATATTCTAGCTGTGAAGTGACTTCGAGCTCATAGTGAGACAGAGGGATGTGGTATGAGGGCACAGTTTGGGATTTAGATGACTTGTATGTGATTCTCATCTCTGTCCTTTAATAGTTAGCCAAATTAATCTTTCTGACTCCGTTTTTTTAATCTGCAAATTATAAATGAAAATTATAAATAAAGTAATATAAAAATATAAAATGAGCATTTTCTACTTATTTTTAGTACTTGCCAGATATGAAACTATATGATAATTAAGTCTATGGTATTTGTTTTTTCTCTTCATCTCTTTCCACAGTGGTACAATCTTTTTGCCATTGATACAACTTTCGACTATGCTTAATATCTGTTGGGATGAGTAAAAATAGGAGTTGAAACAACTTCTTACTATAATTTTAGGAGTAGGAATCAGTATCAGAATTTTTATGTTACATAAAACTAACCTTGTTTGGTCTATCACTAAAGTTTTAGGGACTCCTTTCATATGTTACTCCATTTATGTTACAAATCAATGAAATGTTGAATATTTTAACACATTTTACATCAAGTGTAATAACTTCAGATGTGTTATTAATTTGTTTACTCTCAGCTATGCAATCAATCTCCACCAATGTTCAATTGATATCAGATTATTCTGTAAAAGATTTGTGAAACGAATATGTTTTACATTCTTAATTTAAATTCTTCGTTATTTTTTTCAAAGATTTTATTTATTTATTTGACAGACAGAGATCACAAGTAAGCAGAGAGGCAGACAGAGAGAGAGGGAGAAGCAGACTCCCCAATGAGCAGGTCATCCGATTCAGGGCTCGATCCCAGGATCAAGGGATCATGACCTGAGCCGAAGGCAGCCGCTTAACGACTTGAGCCACCCAGGAGCCCCAAATTCTTCATTATTGTAACAAATATTTTAAAGTTTCTTAAGAGTAATGTATTTGATAGATGATAAAAAATGCTTGCTTTGTGTTTTTTGAGCTGGAAAGGGTTACGGATAAGACTGTTGACCTATGAGCCAACAGTATAAACACTAGAGATAGAAAACATTCCTTTACAAATCTTTTCTGGAAATGATCTAAAGTCATCAACTGGATATTGGGGGAGACTGACTAGTTGAGGTTAACAGAATAAATAACACATCTGGGGTTCTTGCATTTGATGTAAAACATATTAAAATATTCAAGGTTTCACTTATTTGTGATATATGAAAGGAGTCTTTAAAATTTTTAATCATTTGTTAAGCATAGAATAAAGAAACTGAGTTTGATGTTAATATAAGAATTTTGATAGTGCTTCCTACTTCTGAGGCTAAGTTAATAACATTTCAATTCCCACATTTTTCTTATTGGAAAATGTTGACCATTAATATATTTTTAAAAGATCATGGATAAAGACTTTAGCTCTTGCTTTTGCAGAATGTTGCCATTATTTTCATGAGACTATTTTAAAGCTGAGGGGCAGAATATATTTAGATTTTCATCAGTTTTTTTCCTCTCTACCTTTTTATTTTGAAAAATTTCAAACCTACAGAAATGGTAAAAGAAAAGTACAATGGACACCACAGTATTGGGATCACCTAGAATTAACTAGTTGTTAATAGTTTGTCATATTTATTTTATCTGTCTCTATTTCTTTTTTGCTAATATATTTGCTATTAAAATTATTTAAAAGGGAAATACCTATACTGAAGTATGTACAGAGCAGGAGTTGGCAAGCTATAGTCCATGGGCTACATTCTGCCTCTTACCTGTTTTGTAAATAAAGTTTTATTAGAACATACCATGCTAATTTGTTAAGCCATATTATCTATGGCTGCTTTCCCACTACACCAGTAGAGATGAATAGTTGTACTGGAGATTGTATGGCCCCCAAATATTTACTATATGATACATTTCATCAAAATCATATAAACTTTTATTTTATAAAAAATTGGCACATTCCATATCAAAATATATAGAGCAAAAGGAACCCATACACAGCAATTTGGAGCATACAATTTGGTAGTAAAGTTAGATACTCATGTATCTGTTACCTGGAAATCACATTTTTACACACATACCCTAGAGAAATTCTTGTACATGTGTACCAGAGATATGTAGATGAATGGTGTAAGTACTGTGTATAAGGGAAACACAAGTAGAAACAAGTTCAATTTCCAAAAAATTGGCACCAAAAAAATATTTTGTGTATTATTCACAATATCATATTGTTGTGAAATAAAACTAACGATAGCAATGGGAGCGAAGATGAATGTATTTTAGAAACAATATTGTGTGAGAAGACAATATGATTCTACTTTTATAAACTTCTGAAATGAACAAAACTCAATATACCATTTGGGGATACATACAGAAGTGATAAACTTTTAAGAAAAAGCAAATGAATGATAAAGACAAGATTCAGGGGCACCTGGGTGGCTCAGTGGGTTAAAGCCTCTGCCTTCAGCTCAGGTCATGATTCCAGGGTCCTGGAATCGAGTCCCACATCGGGCTCTCTGCTCAGCGGGGGGCCTGCTTCTCCTTCTCTCTTTCTCTGTCTGCCTCTCTGCCTACTTGTGATCTCTCTGTCAAATAAATAAATAAAATCTTAAAAAAAAAAAAAGACAAGATTCAGGATAATGCATATCAGGTGAGAAGGAGGTATGTAGAAGGATGGGCCCAGGAAGAGCGCAGAGGTGGTTGCCCATTTGTTATCTTCTGTTTCTTGTTCAGATGAAGTGTTTCCCATGAATGATTATTTTATTGTTGTTATTTATAAACTGAACTAAATATATTCTTTGTATGGCTTAACATTTCATAATAAAAATATTTAAAACATTAAAATGTGAGAATATGTTCTTCCAGACACAATAAGATGTATTAGTTAATCTTGTCATTCGAGTTTGCTAGTGTTTATTTTTCCTGATTATCACATTTGGGGATTGAGCATGCAGTTACAATCAATTGCTCCTATCAATATGATGAATTACTAGGAGATTTGCTAAGATATAACGGAAAATATAATTAATTTATATATATTAATTACAATCAGAGAAAGAACCACTCCATTTAAATGACATCAAACACAATAAAAAGCCTCAGGATACATTTAACAAAATATGTGAAGGTGCAATATACTTTAGATCCATTTGGGATCTAACCTCAAGAACTGTTAGCTAATAAGTTTATGTTGCTTTAAGTGACTAAATTTGTGATAATTTGTTCCAAAGGCAATAGAAAACTAACATGCACATTAAAACTATTTCACATGAATGCACCTATTCTGCTAATGAGGCTTTAGAGAAGCCTCATTACACTGCTGGTGGGTAGGTAAATTGGTGTGCCCCCAACAGAGGGCAACTTGATATAGATTTTCAAAATTATAAATACACGTGAACTTTCACCCAGCATCTCCAATTTGTGGAATGTATCCTATATACATATTTGCATATGTGTCAAATGATGTTTTCAATATTATTTATTTCAGAACTTTATAATAGAAGAATACTGGAAATGATCAATAATGAGAAAACTGAATACTGTATAGCTATGAAAATAAATGAGGAATTGTTCTGGGTGCCACATGTTATGGAGATATAACAAATTTAAAAATGACACCATTAGAAGTAAACAAAAACAGTACATATACTATAATATTTAATATGCAATCTTTATGTAAATGGAAAAAATAGAAGAATCTATTCCTTTGTTTATTATATGCATAAAGGAACTCCAGAAGGATGCTCAAGAAAGTGGTTACCAATGGGCACAGAATCAGAAAAGAACAGTTGCATGACCAAGATGGGAAGGAAATTTTTATTAAATTCTTTCCATAGACTTTTTGCATTTTGAGGCATGTGAATATGTTACCTATTCAAAGTATGATTAAAAAAAGGAAAACAGAAATCGCCGATCAGTTTTACATTTGAGTGAACTTCTAACCTGAGAGCGACTGAGATAAGCAGAACAAAGAAACGTGAAGTCCACAGAGAGAGCACAAGGAGCAAGGCAAACGCTTTAAAGCACGAACGTGCTCTGAGAGAAGAAAAGGGTGCAGCATCTTCTTAAAAAGGAACAATCAGAGAACAGGCATGAACTTCTAGAAAAGAAACAGCAGAACTAGAAATTCAATACAAGGATGGAAAGGTACATTTGAGAAAACTCAAGGTTTGACAAAAATCCTGAGAAGGAAAGCAGGAAAAACAGGAAAACTAGAGACTGCTCTGTGGAATTTCAACATTCAATAAACGAGAGTTCCAGAAAGAGAGAGAGAAAATAGAGTGAGGACATTATCAAAAGAGTCAAAGTGAATATCTGTGGAGAATGGATGTGGCTGGAAAAAGAGAAAAGCAAGGGACAGTTGTTCTTTCTCATAAGCTAGTTGAATTCATGTAAAAATTATGTGCATGTATTATGATAAAAATAAAACTATACAGTTAAAAAAGCATGATGAATAATTGAGCAAGGTCATGCACAACAGCTTGCAAAGTAACTTACGGAAATGATATTTTGCAAATATTGTAACAAGTGCTTGATAAAGGGGGTGGTGAACAAATGGTACTTTTGGTGAAATTTTGTGTTTTAATACCGGTGTACCTGGTACTAAATTTGTCCAATATACTGCAAGGTATGGTCTAATGTCTAAATCATTTGAATGCAGAAAATACATGCAAGCACTTCACATAAATGCATCACGAATTCTAAACAAAGATCCACCCTCAGCGGAAGCGTTAGCTTGGAATGAAGGGTTGCTCTGTCTATACTCCAGCGACAAAGCCTGAAAGGAGAACCTAGAAGAAAAAGATGAACCATGTCTGTCAAATATTCCACAAGAGAGAATAATCCTGTTTCTAAGGTTATTCCAAACATGCCCAGCCTGGGGAGTGTGAGGGCAGGGAGGAAAACCAGGCTCTTTCTCAGGTGCTGCTGGAGTCACTCCAATGACAGAGAGCCTGGAAGCTCTAGGGTATTGATCTCATTGCCTTCCCAATGCATTTAGAGTTGCCTCTGAGTCAAATGGCTCACCTGGGAAATAAAGTCCAGTGAACCAGAATCGTGGAGATCAGTTGTACGAGTCTTTGGAGTGAGGAGACTCCGGGGAGTTGCCTGTTTCTAAAGTTGAATCTCAACAAGGGAACAAACATCATTAGAAATCCATTTGTTGTTGCAACAGCATGAAAGAACCCAAATGAGAGGAGGGAAAAGGAACTGGAAGGATGGCAGAATTCTTTTGTGGAAAGATTTGTAACCTCCAAAACCCAGTTTCAAGTCCTTTCACTATCTGGCTCCTCAAAATCAGGTCCCAACTTTTCAGAAGAAGCCTGACATGGCCCAAAGTCAGGAGAATGACTTCTCAGTTCAGCTTACTATCCAATTAGTTTTGACCCCAGTTTTTAATGGATTTATTTGAGAAGTTTAGTGCCAGTGTGACCAGCTCTCCTAAGGCCCATTTGGTAGAGATGAGGGGAGCCCGTGCCTTAAAAATATTGTAGGTCAATGGCAGGAGACAATTAAATCAGTTCTTTATTTTTGCCTCTCAGACAGAAGTCCAATTAAGGTAAGACAATAATGTGGCTCTTAACAGGCTTTCAGTAATGGGAATATTACTGCCACGGCCTCGGTTCACATTCATAAATACTAATGAAGATTGCAAAAGCTACTAACGGCAACAGGGCTCCAAGTTACAACATTTTCCAGCCAGGCAATCACTGAGGCTTCAGTGGATTAATTTGATGAATTGGAATAAAGACATAAATGAAAGGACAGAAAATGGCATCTCCCTTGAAAGACCTTATTGGAGGTCAAGAGGCAAAGAAACCAAAATCCTTCAGCTAGAGCAAACAATCATTTACAAACATCATGCAGCAGGGAGACAGGAAATAGGAAATACTAAGAAAGAATCCTTGGTATCAGTAATTAATTTCCCTACTGATTAGGAAGAAAATTGTGGATGCATTTCTCATGGTTACTTATCAACGGAATCTAGCTGCTGGAATCTAGCTGTGGTCAGTCTCACATAGGAAAAATGCTTAGTAAGTACCTATAGTCCATAGCGAAAGGGAGTGTTTGAGAAAAGCGATTGAAAGAACATCAGGTTTTCTTGCAGGGTGGGTATTAATGACTTTGGAAAAGGACTCTCTTAAGTTGTCCTGAAAAGTTAGTATAGCTAATGCTTTCAATGCTTTATTACATATTATCCTGGATATATTATATTACATATTATCCTGGATATCCTGGATAATATTACATATTATCCTTTCCCCTAAAGTAGATGGAAGTACATATCCATCCATGGCTTTACAAAGAGAAGGCGTATGTTCTCCGTTGGTTTGCCCTGCATCGCTCCTCCCCTGCAATGCCACAGATTTGGAAGTGACAGAATTTAGTGCAGTGTGATAGAGACAGAAGGTGAAAATGGCTGAGAAAACCCCATTCAGAGGAGTTCGAGGATTTCAGTAGCGCCAACTGAAAAAAAAAAAAGCCAACTTGAAAAATGGGAGCAGAGCTAGTATTCTGAAGAACATAGTCACAGTAAGCATGCTTAATAAAACCAACTTTCCATTTTTAAGCAAACAACATACTACTTTCTATGAAAAGCAGAAATGATATTCTTCAAGGGTGATCTTTCCAAAGATAAGCTCAGCAGCTTAGCACGAGGTAACTGAAATTTTCTACGGGGGAAGCAAATTAATTTCTCTTCTCCTGTCTTATGCATGCATGGACACGTGTGTGACTCTCCGTGTGGTATCATGTGAAGAGAATACAAGGGAAAATAAATGACTTCTCCCAGATGCAAGTCTATTGTTGGCCTGTCATGTTTTTCCTAAGCTGCTTTAGCATACATAGCCTGTCTTCTGTCTGCACAGAGAGGGGCTGCATTTTTGAACTACAAGATTTCAAGTGACCTTGTCAGGTCATCAAGCACATCCCTACATTGCTGAAAAAAATTCCAAACTCACATCTTCCTGAAAGGGTTTCCGTTCCACTGGAAATAATTAAGGTGGCAAATCTGAAAATAGTAACTTCTCTTCACTTTGTGCCATAATTTCTATTTTGGATTATTATAAAAAATAAGGATGATAAGGGTATCATAAGTCTGGCTATTTTGTTCCTTCTTAGAAAAATATCCCTAGAAAGCAATCAACCTTAGAAATAATTTTATCTCATACAAATCTCATTGCCATTCTTCCAATTATTCATAAGGTAGAAAAAACTGGGTGATAGATAAACATATTCCTTAAACATAAGAATTACATATATCAGATAAAATTATTATAAAATATACCAATATATAATATATACATATATATTATATGACATATAGACATATATTATATAATTGTTATGCTTAAGGGATATATTATTATTCTATCATCAAATTAACTTTATCTATTATAAAATCATATATGTATACTTTTCTTGCTTATGTTCCCATGTTTCCCATACAGTGTTTTTATTGAAAAGCCAGGGGATAGGGCATTGTTCACACCCAGGACTTTATCCAAAGTCATCCTTGAAATCACTGGAGATGATGAGGGTATTTTCATATCAGTGTCCAAGCAGGTGTGCTACATGAAGTAGACAAAAGAACCTTGGGGATCTTCTACTGCCTTTTTCTCTTCCTCTTTTTTTTTTTTTTCAGCATAACTTCATGTTCCCAATACCCAAGGTTCCCATGTAGACCTAAGCAAAATCAATTCCCATTGAAGTTCTAGATTCTGTTGATGTTAAGCCTTTCAGGAATATTCGTATTGAAAGAGATTGTCAAAGGACAGTGTTCATGGATAGTGGAATCTGCACTCTCAGGGGAAAAAGGAGTTTGGCCAGAAGGTTTGTTCAACTCTCCTAAAATAATACCATTTAGGGAAAGGGGAACACTTTTGTTCTTGACTCATCTTTTAGCACCAGCCCTAAGGAAAGGGAATTTCTCCTCCTTAACTTCCATCCTTCCCCATAATATTTTTCTCCTCCATGGATAACAATGACAGTATCACCATAATTAAAAGAGACAGGCAGATGGTCTTCTACATCCAATAACCTACAGATACAGAGGGGCCAACCTCACCTCCGTGTTCATGCCCACTGCACATGGCCAGTTTCCAGGGTGCACAGACGGGGTGGCACTTGCCTGGCGGTCCTGACCTTCCCCCAGCTCTCAGTGCCACCTGTGACAGGAAGGCGGGGAGAAAGACTTGCCATTTGCTACTCATACAAATGGATATTTGGGTTAGTAAGCTTGGAATCTGCTCTAATGATCCACCCCCTTCAATAGGGCTTGTGGGAAACCAGAGCCTTTTTGCTCTCTGGCTTTTGTCCAGTATTCTAGCCATAATATCAGAAAAGTCTTCTATGAAGGGGGACATAGGAAGAGGAGATTGGGTACTGGCTTAGTTATTAACAAAAACTGAAATTAGTTTCCTCTTGGTGATCCATCACTATGTGTTTAGAACCCAGGAGAAGAAAAGGAGAAAGAGGATTTTGTAAAAAATCCCATCCTAATGCTCTGAACTCCAACCCCCTCCACCGGCCCCGCCACAGAGCTAACCATCTGTTTTCCCTGTTAGTTCTAACCTATAATGTCTTAAAGAAAAGGGCAGAATGCAGGAAAGAGAGGGAAATGAATCTCAGTCAAAAAATAATCTAGGGCGACTGGGTGGCTCCGTGGGTTAAACATCTGCCTTCAACTCAGGTCAGGTCATAATCCCAGTGTCCTGGGATCAAGTCCTGCTTCTCCCTTCCTGCTCCCCCTGCTTGTGCTCTCTCTCTCTGTCAAATAAATAAATAAATAAAACTTAAAAAAAAAAAGAATCTAATAGTAGCATTTAAATATCAGACGTTTGTTTTCTTTAAAATTGGAGTTACCAGGCAGGTGTACAGAGCTGGGCAAGAAAAGGCAGGAACAGAGCAGAAAAAAAAGAGAAAAAAAGAAGAAACTGAGAGGAGGATGGGGAGGATGATGTGATGGTGAGTTCTGGCTGATCCATCTTTACCCTGCAACTGGGTATTGATCCTTGTTTTGATCCCAGTTCTGGTTCTCATGACCATATGTAGAATATGAATAGCACTTCCAGTCTGCTATATACAGAGAGCTCTATCAGAGGAGGCCATTAATAGTCCTGTGGACTGTTGTGACAGGCTTCTAGCTGATTTTCTGTATCTGGTCTCTTGTTTTTGTCTTTCTGGTTCCTCTTAAAATGTCTTTAAAGCACCACAACCACCAATATCTCATCATGCCACTGCATGAAGGGCTAAATTGCTTTCCTGCTGCATCTAGCAAAATTGACTGAATTTTTGTTTGTTTGTTTGTTCTTTGTAGGGTAAATATAAATGTCCAGAGAAAAAAAAAGTTCTGCGATTAAATAAACTGGATTAACATAGCTAAATGAGTTTCATTTCTGAAGGTAGCGTTTAGCCCTTTGAGCATCTAATTTGTGAGTCAGCCTGCTTTGAAAGTCATCCAGAAATTGATAGGATGTGTAGCCTTTCCCAAAGTTTCCAACTGCCCAATTTTATTTTAATGTGTTCACTTTACTAAAGGAGCCTACCATCTTATGTACAGTGTGTCTTGGAACCATACCTCACAGAATCAAGCACGGCTGTGAATTCCTGGGTCCTGCACCATCGCTCCCACCCTCTGCCACCACATCCTCTTGTCTTGTCCCTTCGGAATCCACAAGGAAACCTCACTGCCTGCTGACCAGCCCGCCAATGATGTACTTGTCTTTCCACCCCAGCGACTGTGTCTAATACAGAATAAGTTCTTGAAAAAACAGGTGTTTTAAACCAAGTGTAATTACCTCACTAAATCTCAAGGGACAGGGTAAAAAATCCCACTAGTTAGAAAGAAGATTACAGATTTTTAAATTTGATTTTCTTTTTGAAATGAGCAGAGGGAGAATGAATTAAGGAGGCTGCTGGTGGAAAATGTAAATACACCAGAGATGCTTGGCCATCAGTGAATGCTCTTTCTGGGGTCTCAGGGCCCATGTGAACACCTCCAGCAGAGTATGCTTCCCTCTCACTAAGTTGTTTCCTTGCTTGGAGGGAGAGCATGCTCTGGGCTAGGCTGTGCCATGCATCACTTTTCCTGCAGTCTAACCGACTGCTTCCGTTGGAATCTGTCTCATCACTTAACTGGTCACATTGCTGGGGTGTGTTTAGTCCAGTGTCCAGCACACAGAGAATGCCCCATGACTCCTGGCTTAATTAAGAGAGCACCCTCTGGGAGGCAGTTGGTAAATGTTTGTTGAATGAATACATAAGCAAGTGCACCAGTGTGCGCCATTGTGAAGCCACTGTGTCGTCAGCCGGCTGGCTTTAGGTCTGTTAAATGGCTTAGGTCTGTTCAGAGAATCATCACAGGAACCTCAGCACACACACCCACGTACAAAACAAGAGGTAGTGAAGAAATGTCGGACTTTGTCTGTAGGACCTAACGTTGGCTATGGAAGTGAGGAAGAAAGAACCCAGGACTTTGTCTCCCTGCACATTTAGGGACGTTTTTTGCTTGGGGGGGTGGTCAGTGGAGGGTGTTGAGAGGGCAAGATACGGGAAGGCCGGAAGCGTTTGCTTTGAAGAATCTGTTTCGGTCTGTAGACTCACCTGCTTTCCTTTCCTGTTTTCTTCTCTCAGAGAACCTATACAATTTTGATGACCGGGATTTTGTCTTACTAACTGTGATCACCTTAGTACCTAGCACTTAACAAATGTGTGCTGGGGCAACGGATAAAGGAATCAGAAAAAGAATGAACAGTATAAGGCAAAAGCAAGGAACCTCCCCAAACATCAGCTGATACGTTGATGAAATTCGTGTACAAACACGTAAGGTAACAGTATATTACTGCACGGTGCAGTGAGTATGGTCTTGCCATTCTGAAGGGCCCTGGTATATTTGGGGCTAGTACTTGAAGGCTTTTGTGTGAAAACTGAAAATTGACTATCTGCTTGTGAAAAGTACTCAACGAACACTGCTTGCTGAATTTATTTGGAAAAGCCTGTTTCAGGTATTCTTTCCTGCTATTTATTTTAAAACAATGACTTTGAAACAAGGTAAAACCTTCTTGCCTACCTCCCCTTGAGCCCCAAGGTGGGGATCCTGCCGGAAGTCAGTGCGGCCCCGCCCTGCTGGCTGCGCGCGCAGCTCGCTTCGCGGCGGCCATGACAGGCCCCACTCACAGCTCTCTCTCAGAAAAATCGCCACACACTTGAGTTTTGACCTCCCAGTCTTCTTACCCACAAGAATCATGCCCTTCCCCTATGTTGTGAGCCAGACACCTTCTCCGCATCAAAACTTACCCACAGAAAGAAGTGTGAGTATCGGGTATGGAGACCGGGGTATAAATTTAAATCACTGTGAGAATCTGCTCGCAGGTTTATTTGGTAAAACTTTGCAGTTGTATTGTGGAAAACGAAAGCTTTGTTCTAGTTAATGGAATTGAATACGGCCCTCTGGGACCAGATAATTGTTGGAGGGGTGGGGAGAATGCATTCAGCGGCAGGCAGCGGGGAATCTTTGTCATCTCCAGGGTCACCTGGAACTGGGCGGAGGTCATCCTTTCATCTCCTCCTAGTCCCATTTCATGTGGATTTCAGGGTACGTTCTGTGGAGTGTGGAATGGGCGGTTTTTCTTCTTTTCTTCCCTTTTCTTTTTCTTTTCTTTTTGCCTTTGTTTCGTTTTTTACTATTTTCGTGGTAGCCAGGGCTTTCTGCTTCACAGGTAATGACAGAGGACTTTGGAAGGAGGCGGAGACGGTGTGTGACTCAGGCATTCACGGGTTAGAACATTATACATCTTGGATCAAAGGCATCTGAGGAGCTGCACCGCCGAAATCGCACTTTGAGGCGAGTCCATTCTTGCTGGCTGATCATAGCCTTGCCGTGCGTCCGCGCCCCTGGGCCTGCTGGGCTGCGTGGCATTAGCTTCCACTCCGCCTCGCCAGCCCTGATTGTTGCCGCCACAATGGTCAGTGTTCCATACTTTTCTTCAAACGGTTTCAAAATTGTCCATGGAGCATTTCTTTTGTTGGCACTGGGTGTGCGATGTGGTAACTCATTCGAAACAAGCCATAACATTTTAAAGGTAGCAATTGGAATGAATATAAAGCTGTTTTTCCAAAACTTCTCTTGATAATGTATGATTAGAGGAGGAAGAAATTTGCAAAAACTTTGTTGCAAGAATAGAGGGGAAAGGTGAAAAACTGATTTCCCCTCTCTTAACGTTGCTGCTTCCCACACATGCATAAAGACATACAAACAATGACAGCTATTACTTTCTTTTTCATTTTCATCCTGTGAATTCAGGAAATGGCATAGGCATTTCTGGCTGTGATAATTGCCGTGTAAAGTGAAGTGTTCTTTCTAACAGAGGAGTTGGGAGCTGTGGGAGCGGGCTCCGCAGGCGTCCATTTCACGAGCGGACAGATCTTACAGCGAGGAGGTCCGGGTCGGGTGCTTTGGGTCACCGTGTGATGGTGGGGGAACAGCCTCAGCCTTCTTTGCCCAGTGCCCTTCGGAGCTCTGATCAATGAGATAGGGATTCGGTGGCCGGAAGAGAAGCTTTCAGTTCACTTTGTACATCTGCCTGCCTAGGAAGTTGACCCAAATTATACAGCACTGCTGGATCAGAACTTCCTCTTTTATTGCTGGTAGTAGTAATTAGTTTTTGGACTTTTAGGTGCTGCTGGGAAGTGACTAAGGCTGCAGGCATCTGCTGGGTATTGAGCCATTTGGTGTGCATGCATCTTCTTTTGCTGAATAATAAACACTCTTGCTCTACTCCACTGGATACCTTCTTGACGCTTCCTTATAATCATACAAGGAAGGAATCTTACACTATATTTATGATTACTGCTGCACACTCATCTATTTGAGTAGTGCTTTGTATCCAGCTTTGTGTTTTACATACATCACCTCATTTAATTTAACCTGACAAAGTAGGTCCTAAGTGGCAGATGTGGAGGCTGAGCATGAAAGGGGTTGTGTCACAGGACTACTGAGTGAAAGTCTCAGAAGCAAAGCCAGGGTGCATGAGTCCAGTGCTTGGTTTCTAACTATGGCCAATCCTATCCTACGTTGAGTCCTGGATCCCCCCCAGTCTGATTTACATATCTGTTCATGGTATTTCCATAAGCACTGAGTGTATCTGACGTAGTCATTTTCACCCACTGCTTTGGTTGTCTTGAAGACAGAAACCATGTCTTATTTGTTCTCAATATTTAGCACGGTAGGAAGCACATAGTAAGCATTTCAGGGATTGTTCACTAAATGAATGATGAGTGATAATGAATGATGAAGTTAAATAAATGAACACGCTCAGTATGATTTGAGGATTTCTATAAATGGGTCATTTGAGGAAGAATTCTTTTTTTTTTTATTTTTATTTTTATTTTTTGCTGTCCCCATAGAAATCAGTGATCCAGACTGGAAAGAAGAATGTCCTGGTCAATAGGAGATAACGCCTAAGGAGACACGCCTAGGGGACATGTATTGGAATGACTTGCATGTCTATTTCAGCAGTTCCAAATGCCCTTTCTGGCTCTAGGCTGCTTATCAGATAGTTCCTTTTGTGGTATCAGTGTCTTGGATAAATTTAGCATTATTGCTGTGAATATCTCATTATTGATGACTTTTGAAACCATGTTTGTGAGTTCTGATTATGAATAATTTAAAAATAGCCATCTTTTTAATTAGGGTGAAGGAAGAGGTTAAGAAATCTTAGAAGGCCTCAGATTCTCTTCATCTTCCCAGATTCACCACATATGAATTCTCTTACATTCAATAACAACTCCATGAGGTTATTTCCCTTACTATTCCATTTTCTAAAGTAGCTCAGAAAAGATTGTGTTGTTTGTACTTCCAGAGATTTTTCAGCCTGGGAAATAATTTCCCATACCTTATCTGAGAAATATCCTCTGCCCCACAATTCCTTCTGCACACTGCAGCAGAAAAGTCTTCCTAAAATCACATTTGCTAGGTCTAAACCTTAATAGTTCAAACTCTTTAGCTGGAAAACTGATGCTTTTGACAATGTGATTCTTTTACCTCCCTAACAAGTGCTTAACTAATACTCTCTTATACCCTTTCCATCTCCCCAACACTTGTCCCCTCCACTCCTGTCCCCAGACCATCCTCTCAAGCTCTATGCTCCATGAGAACCAAACAATTTTCCATTCGCTGAAAAATCCATGTTATTTGCCTATGTTCTTTTGCATCTTTCATATCCTTTGCCAGGGTCCATCTTTACTAATTCCTATTTATGGCCCAAGATATGTATAATTTTTTGCTGACCTCCTAAAATTAGAATAAATGACACTCCTTTATGTCCTTTTAGTATATGATTCTAACCTCAACTCATTCATTTATCTAGCACCTAGGCTAAAAGCATCAAAAACATACCCATGATCCTTGTCTCCATGGAGGCTGTTCTAGTGAGCTACAAACAAACAAAATAACTTCAAATAGTGCTAAGTGCCGTGACAAAAACTAAGAGAAGGTAATGGTATAGAGAACCATGAGTCATGGCGGTTGGGAGGATTCTTCAGATCAAGGCAGGTTTCTTTAAGGAAGCACTGTTTCAGCGGAGCTTTAAGATAAGAAGCAGCTAGGCATTTGAGGCTCTAGAGGGAGAATATTCTACCCTGAAGGAGCAGAAAAGAGAGTATCTAAGGTTGGAATGTTCTTGGGAGTAATTGATGGACAGAGAGAGACAGTCAGTGTCGTTCATGCATAGAAGATAAGGGAAAAGTGGTGCAAGATAGGAAGTTGAAGAGGGCAAATAGGGTACTGGATCCTAGGAGGGTCATAGGGGACTCTGGTAATGTGTTTAGATTTATTCTGTCATCAATGAAAAGTGTTTGGAGAATATTATGATTATATTTAAACTTTTTTTTTTAAGATTTATTTATTTATTTGACAGACAGAGATCACAAGTAGGCAGAGAGGCAGGCAGAGAGGGAGAGATGAAGGGAAGCAGGCTCCCCACTGAGCAGAGAGCCCGATGCAGGGCATGATCCCAGGACCCTGAGACCATGACCTGAGCCGAAGGTGGAGACTTAATCCACTGAGCCACCCAGGTGCCCCTAGATTTACACTTTTAACAGCTCACTCTGATTACTATGTGGAAAAGGAACTCCAAGACCCTAAGAATGAAGACAAGGAAAACCATTAAAGAAAGAAGTAAGAGATGAAGATGAATGGCTTGGAAGAGTAGTACAGATAGTAAGAAGTGGTCAGAGTTAGGATATATCTTTTGAATGGTGCTCATGCACTGAACATTAGGAATGAGGAAAAGAGAGCCCATCTTTGATCGACTCTAGATTTTTATTTAATGGACAGATAATGGTGCTGTTAATTGAGAACAATAGGTAGAGGAGCAGGTGTGCTCGGGGATGGGGAGTGAGAGGAGATGTGAAAATAAAGAGCTCTGAAATGGATAGGTAAAATTTGAGATTATTTTAGATATCTAAGATGAGATGTCAGTGAAGTCATTAAATATATAAATCTAGATATCAGCAGAACAGGAATGGAGAAAAGACATTTGTGAATCACCATTACATGGCTGATGCTCCATATTAGGGACTTGATCAGATAGCTACAAAGAGGATTGGTAGGATGGGGGCCCTGGGGCAGCCCAGCATTTAGAATTTGGACACAGGCAGAGGAGAAGAAAGCATGTCAAGGAGATTGAGAGAGAAAGGCTGGTGAACAAGGAGAAGGAGGGCATGGGATCATGGAAGTCATAGAATAGTGTTGTGAACGGGAATGGAAACCATATTCCTAAAGAGGAATGGATAACATGGTGAATGGTTCATTGTGTCCAAAGTGGATTCGCTTTGTCACATTGCATTATAATCTCCTCTTTATTCCCATGTATTCTCCAAGAGATTCTGAGTTCCTAAAGGTAGAGACTGACACTTTTCCTGCCTGGCTCATAAGTCCAGGACCTGACACATAGTAGGTGATTCATAAGTATGTTCTGAATGGATAAATGACTACCAAAGCCTAACAGGATGACAGCCAAACTCTGATGAGGCTTAGCAATTCTGCGAAATATCTGCTGCTCCTTGCACTGACCTCCAGCTCGAGTCATATTTTAATTTTCTGTAATAGTTAACATAAAAAGCGATCAGAAACAGGACCCAAACAGTGTATTGAATAATATTCATTAAAAAATGATGGACAGCATGACAGAGTACACTATCCAGGAGGGAGCTAAGAAGAATGAGCTGTATTTTGAGTTAATTTTATATTCATAAATAAGATTGGAATCGTAGCTCTGCTTTGATTCACCTCATTGAAAGTGAAAGGGGAGAGCGGAGTATTTCCCCATAGGAAATCTAAAACTGAATATAGCATAGATGGTAATGGCCTTATTGCTTCACTTTCAATAATGTATCATTTTATAATTTAATAACAGTCCTAAGGAGATACATTAGAAGGGACACATAAAGAATTTAGGGTTCCTTGGAGAAAGCTATTCATAATTTTGAAATTATTGTGATAATTGTTGGATAATGAGGGAGCTTAAAGCCCTATCTGATCTTCATCTTGATGAGCTTCATTTCCTCTGAGCTCTACCTATATTCTTAAATTGGAGAAAAGATTTTTTCTTTCTAATTTACTGTTCTCAGAACACCTCTTTTTCCCTCTGAGAACTTCATCCTGTTTCTAAATATTGGAATAATTCAGGATTCTGTTCTGTGTCTTTTTAACTTTCTCTCTACATCTTTTCCCTAAGTGATTTTTACCTATTTCCTGGCAGTTTAAATATGCCAACAATTTCCAAATTTATCTCTAATTAGGAAAAGGGCTCTGCAAAATAGATTATCAAATCCTACTGCTTCCCAGGCTGTATTTTCTTGAAAGTAGGAATAGCTGTCTGTTTTATCCATCAGCATGTCAAAAAGAGCTTGACACTTGGTAAGCTTCAAGAAACATTTGTGGAAAAGCCATAGTAAGGATGTGATGTGGCAGCATACTGTTCTTGGTTTACCCAGTTAATTACTGACAGCTTCTGCCTTTGCTTAGAATGCCCATCTGCCAAATCCTGCTTCTCATTCAATGCTCAATTCAAATGCTGTCTTCTGTATGAAACAGTCAGCTAGACCTGACTTCGCTCCCTTCTAGATACTCCTGAAATTTTACCTTACCTTTTATTTTTAAGGTGAGTCTAACTGACATAGCATTATATTAGTTTCAGGTGTATAACATCCTGATTCCATATTTGTATGTATGGCACCATGATCACCACAGTAAATCCACTTAGCACCCATATCTGACCTTTCTTCTGGTACTTAGGCATAGATGAATTAATGCATGAATAATAAAATGGAATCATGTCAATGCTGAACATATTTGTGACAAAAACCTAAGTGTTTCTCCTCCTTGCCCCACATCTAGGATATTTACACTATACTGGATCATTTCAACCTTTTCTTTTGTTCTTCTCTAACATGAGTTGGCAGGTGGTACAGACTGAAAGGGAAGGTTTCTATTTGTGAGGAGACTTGACTACCTGTGAGTAGAGAAACATTTTATCCTGATTCGCCCAGGACAGTCCTGGTCTGTGCCTGTTGTTCTGATGTAATTATTTATAGAGCTTGCTTTTACTCTGAGCAGAGCCTGTGGTAATGATAAGTTGATGTTCACTCAACTTAAAAGGGTGTAGGAAAGCGCAGCCCTTGACAAATTTCAAAGTACTCTATGTTCAGGAAAGAAGAGATAGAGAGAGAGAATAGTAATATGGAATTGTGTAATAATTTCCCCAGAATCTGCATTTGCATATGATGATGAAAACTTGGTTGTCTTTATTTCCTTTTACAAAAGGTGGGGCTGTTTATTTTCTTGGGGTCAATTTTGCTTACTATAAACTGTAATCTTACACTTGGATGGGGAACACAGCTCAAAATCAAACATAACAACCAAAGGTTATATCTATGGGGTGTTAAAAAAAGTCATCACAGGAGACCATTGGCATTTGGATACAGCTTAGAGATGTCGCACAGCAGAGTTCCCATATCCATCTCAGCTCCCCAATTGGTTTTATCCTCATGAGATTGCTAAAGTATTTTCTTAATATCAGGGCCAGCTCCTAAAAGTATATTCATGTTCTGTCCAGCAGATGGTGTGTTTGCAGCGAATTGCTCTTTTCTCCATCCTCCCCGCCCCCCCGCCCGCTCCTACCCCTAAGAACTTAACCACTAGGTTTCTGCCAGAACCTGCTGTATTCATGGTGACATAAGATGCTGTTAAAATAAAATATAAAGGTTAGAGAAAGATCAGTAAGAAGTCCTAAATTGAACATAGATTTCAAAAAAACACCTCTAAAAGAGTCTAGAAATTAATAGTCCATAATATGATGAAAAACCCCAGCTGACATCAAAGGAACCTCTTGCCTTCTTTTTAAATAATTCTGTTTAATGCATAATTCACTGAGCCCATGAAACATTCTGGGAAACTTCTGGATGGATATCAGCCTTTTAATTCAAAATTATGCACTCTGGGAAATGCCTGGCACTGAAGGTGGCAAGCCTACTAGGTAATTTACACCAGCAATCAAATTGCAATTACCAAGGAGATTAAAATGTGACTTTGAACAGCCTAACTCCACACTCAGGGCTAGTAGCTGTTTGGTAAACACTGCAAGGGAGCCTGTAATTAAAAATTCTGACCCTCTTCAAGCTTTCTTTAGGGTGCCACTATAAAATCTGGAGGGAAAGGGGAGAAATGAAAGTTTCATTTTAAGCAGTCTTGGAAGGGTGGCTTACATCTTCAAGATGGTGCATTTCTTCTGGTATTGTCTATCCCATCCGTTAGTAGTTGTTTTTGAAGTTGATGTTACCCTTGTTTTTTAAGAATAACTTGAAAGTTTTTCAAATCTGGAGACGACTGTAGAGGGGGTGAGAACATTCAGATGGCAGCAGCGACACAGTCATATAATTTGAGGTACTGACTCCAAGGCATGGGCTTTATAAAGAAATGGTGTCATCTATGAATGCCTTTTGATTATGCTTATATGGTTTATAGTCTATTTTCCCCTAAGGAGCTTTAAAAAGCCATCTGGTCTGGCTGTGTAGGGAAGCCCAAGGTGGAGGGCTAGGCAAAATGATGTGATGTGGAAGATGATCTTAGACTTTCTCCTCCCTCCCTGGTGCCTGTTCCTGGAGACCCCATCCTAAGTGCATTTCTTTAGGATCTTGCCCTCAGCAGTATGCGTGCTCAACCAGGGTTCTGGCTGAGAAAATGTCATGTCTCTTGGGAGGTTGTGAATTGGCAAGATATTTTCCTCCCTAGAGGGGTGAAGCTAACATGATGAGATGGCTGGCCACTGGGATGTGTCCGCATACATCCTACTTAACGTCTGAAGCTCTAATAGGGACCAAGGTGTGTCCTGTTCACCAACAGCACATCTGTGTGGCATTATACACTTTCAGGGCTAAACTGATGCTTTGTTAATATCTTTGATTTCAACCAAGCCAAAAAGCTACATGGACCTCAATGAATGGTCACTCCAATGTTAACAGTGTTTTAAAAATGAGGTTGATTAGAATTCAATTAGTGTTATCTGAACCCTGAGGTAAGTAACTAAATGATGAGGATATATAGGCCTCATTTTAAAGACATTTAACTCTGCTTCCTTGTAGGGACTTGACTCTAAGCAGATTGAGAGATTAAGATATTTTGGATGATGCCCAAGATGTCTCATTTCTAAGGACCCATGAAGCTGGAAAAGCATTCAGAGACTCTCAGAAACATAATTAATTACTGAGTTAGGCCGTTAGAGACAGGAATTGCTTCAAGCCTGATATGGACCTTTATCTAGTTAATTAGCCTTATGGGGAGAGTTTTGCACATTTAGCAGATGAGTATAGATTTTATTACTTGAATCAATACAATTTATTTTTATGTTGTACTTTTAAATTGGGGGGGAGAGGAAAATAATCTTGGAACTCTGAAATAACTCCAGAAGTTCTGATAATAATGAGGCTCATTATGATTAGGCTTCATTCTCTCAATCAAATTGTATCTCCAAAGGAAAATAAAAATTTAAGTATAATGTCCTCTAAATAGACCAATTTATTCAAGATAAGGGGCTTTGATGTTACTCAGTTTAGTTGTTCATTCTGCAGAGCAAACAGGTTCTCAATATGTGAATGAGCGAGGCTCCAAAAAGGTGTTCATAAATCCGTTTGGTCCTGAATCCAAAGTGACCGAAGGAAGTTTATACATAATCCCATCATTTTCGCTAAACATATGAAGTAGTAAAATAGATATATTATTATATATAGATATATTATTATAATAATATATTATTCTCTTTCTAAATGGATCAATTGGTCACTTTTCTCCACTGAAAAAAGTATTTCAGCCTCTTTTCTTTTACAATCATATATATCTTCTAATCAGTACCTTGAATCATTCTCACTACTTTTTAACCTTTCAAAATAGGGTAATTTCCATACAAACAGTTCAAATGAACAAGCTGTACTGGTTGTGGGCACAGTGACCACAGCCGAAGGCTCACACCCTCATTTGCTTGGGGTAGAGTGGGTACAATTTTTTTTCTAAAAAACCCTAAGTTTGCTAGTCAGAATAAAAACTAGTAAGTTTAAAGTCAGTAAGTAGAGCCTGGGTGGCTGTCGGTTAAGCATCTGCCTTTGGCTCAGGTCATGATCCCAGGGTTCCTGGGATCTAGTCCCGTCCCCATTTGGGCTCCCTGCTCAGTAGGAAGCCTGCTTCTCCCTCTCCTTCCGCCACTCCCCTTGTTTGTATGCTCTCTCTCTGACAAATAAATAAATAAAATCTTAAAAAAAAAAAAAGTCTAAGTAGAGAAGCTTGTATTGTGTAACACTTATTTATATATATATATATATATATGTGTGTGTATATATATATGAGATATCAACAGATAATTATATACCTATTATGTAAACTTTCTATTGCATAGATAGAAATATGCCTCTGATTTCTTCATCCAGCAAATGAGTATAAGGGAATCCAGCAAATGAGTATAAATGGAAGAGAGGGGAGGGAAGGAAAGCAGGCTATCTGATGGCTATCAGGGTTCCCAACACCTCCTGAGTTCAACCATAATGACTCTCAATTTTATCTGTTTTAAGTATATTTTTTAATAGTCTTTAAAAAATAATTAAGCTAATTTTTTTAAAAAGCTCAAAAACTTTGGCTAAGTAATCTTGAAGGTTCCTTCCCATTTTGCCCAAATGATCCACTTTGTGAGCTCTTTGGAAACCTCTCCAGGTATGGGGTCAGACGAATGTGAGGTAGCATCAAGGTCATAGTTTAAGGTTTAAGGCTATTTGCCACGGAGGCATCAGATTGGTAAAAGTGTCATCCAAACTGCTGAATCTCTACTCATCTACCTTCACTGGTCCCTGGATGTGACTCTTCGTGGAGGGTGAGTGAGGATACTGCAGGAAGGAAAAATCAAATACCAAGGACAGAGAAACAAAACAGTTCATGGAGTACTTTAATTCTTTTTATTAGTTCTTTTAGGAATAGGCTAAAAGTGGCTTAAAGTTCGAAAAGCTGGTTCTTTATATTAGCAATCTGAAAAAAACTTTGAAAGGACATAAAGCTAAAATGGTTTTTCCTGGCCCTTCAGCAAATTTATTGTTGTCCCTTATCATGAACTTCTCCTCTAACGATGGCTTATGAAGCAGTTGGATGGCACCTCATGTGCTATAAATAAAAATTTATGGTTGAAATAAGTTGCTGTCAGTTCCTGCCCTCCTTTTCCTGCTTCTTACCTGATATTCCCCTTATGGTGAAAATCACACGAAAGTAGATGTCCTGGCCATTTTATTACGAGATCCAAACAAACAAGAACAGTGACACATTGGCCAGTGTCGATTAAAGAAGCTCCCACAGGACAAGAAACAGAATTGACTACATGAAATTTTGATGAAGTGGGAAAACTGACCCATTGTTTTAGTGGTACTAAAAAAAAAAACAAATAAAACCCAAAACTGTTCTGTGGTGATTTTATGAAACCACATAGGAACTTATTCCAGTGGGTGTATTTGTATGTGATGTGGAGGGTGTGTGTGTGTGTGTGAGAGAGAGAGATAAATTAGTATTTTAATTAAATTTTTCTTAAAAAAAAATGTTTCTTCAAGAAGAGTTTATTCTTTGATCTATGACATAACTGTGGCCCAGAGAGCTTGGGTAACTTGCTCAAGGCTTCAGGCCGAGTTAATGTCACAACCTGGGGTGAACCCTACATCCCCCGAATTTTGTTCAGTGCCACAGTACTTGGTTTTATGCAAGTTACCTTCAATTAGAGTTAGATTGGCTCAGGAAAGAAGACATTTCCAAATATAAAGAGGGAATATTTTCAGATAATGTATTATGTGAGTGGTTTTCAATTTGGAAGAATTAGGTAAGATTACCTTGTCATTTATGGTGAAGTAGAACCAGAATATGAAACTGCTGAAGAAAAAGAATACATCAACACTGTTTTTCTTCATAATAAAAGCAGTAAGTAATCATGAATGTCTAGCAAAAAGCCATTTTATTTTCATTTCACTTTATACCCATGTTATTCTGGAGAACAAAATTTGTGGGGCACCTGGATGGCTCAGTTGGTTAAGTGACTGCCTTCAGCTCAGGTCATGATCCTGGAGTCCCGGGATCGAGTCCCACATCGGGCTCCCAGCTCCATGGGGAGTCTGCTTCTCCCTCTGACCTTCTCCCCTCTCATGCTCTCTCTTTCTCTCTCAAATAAATAAATAAAAAATCTTTAAAAAAATTTTTAAAAATTTGTGCTTGCCAGGTTATCAAATGTTGATAATGACCACAATCACATAATGGTCTCAATGTTTTTTTCTTAAGCACTGTTAAGCAGAAATGTCTAGCCTCTTGATCTTTTGCAAGGGATGAGACTAAGTAAACCACTACAGGCCAGAATCTGTGCAATTATTCCCTAGAAGAGAAAAATCCAAGGTCATCACAAACCAAAGAACGGGAGCTCCCACCCTCAGATGTGAAGGCACTGGCTCTAGTTTTGGGATCTTTAACATGCCTTGCATATTAAACTTAACACAAATATTCACCTGATTTTAAAATGATTTATTTTTTAAGTTCCTCTCAAGAGGCCTTTCTTGAACTACTCCTTCCCTCCTTTCACTCTGTAGGTGGAAACTGCATTACTTCCAACAATGATTAATAAGCATAGTTTGTTTGCAAATGTTATGAAAATCAAATGAAATGCTATATGTACATGTATATTTTTAAATGTGAAGTACCAAACAAATGATTTTATTGCCCTAATACTTCTGTTATAGCTCTTTAGGCATCCTGCCTCATGTTATTGTTTCAGGATATATCCTTGTCTCTCTCAGAAGATTAGCAGTGAGGGTAATGAGCATATCTTTTTCTTTGTCTTCTTTCTAGTCTCTAACATAGGAAAGATGCTTCATTAATTGTTGCAGAAATTACTTAATAGTTTGATCAATGAAGCCCATACATGATGGTCCTATCATTAATAATAAATATTATGGGGATAGAAGCAGGCCACTTTGCATCAACTGTTATGCACAGGAAGTGCAAGAGGCCAAAACAACTTGTGGATTACCTGATGTTGCCCACTTAGATTAGGGGTTCTGTGCTGTGGGGAAGACAGGAGTACAGAGAGAAGAATATCCTATTATCACACCGATATTTGGGGCTAAGCAAACATCACTCAGTGATTTTTTTTTTTTCTTTGTGTAGGATCAACAATGGTATGGTAGGAATCCCGGATAGAGAGTGTAGAAATTTCTACAGAATCACACAGTGATTTTGGTAAGTTCTTTTGTCCAGTCTTGAGGTGGAGTATAAAAATTTACCACTGAATATGAAAAGTAAATTCATCGTTGCCTAGCTGCTAATGTACAACAGACAGAACTGATTGGGGTTCTAGTTGAGTACCTTGGAAATTGTAACAAAAAGTTCACTCTTCAGAAATTAAAATGTCTCAGATTCCTCAGTATTTATAGAAGATATGTATTAGGATGTCAGCACTGACAGGCTTTCTTTTTTAGCATTTTCAGTGTGTAAGCATAGTTTTAAAATATGCCCTATTCTAAATCTTTGCTATTGCTCCTGTCACTTCTCTTGTGGAGCTTCCAGTGGCTTCTAACCTAACTCAGGGTAAAAACTGAAGTCCTTACAAGGTCCTCCAAGTTCTGGACTCCACCATGTCCCTAACCTCACTTCCTGCATCTCATACATGTGAAGTCCCTCTGGCCACCTTGGTTCTTTGGTTCCCCTCAAACACATCAAGTAGGCTCTCCTACTATCTCAGGTCTCCTTATTCCCTTCCTGGGGATGTTCCTTCTCATATTTCCACATGGCCTGTATCCTTACTTCTTTTAGTTCTCTGGTCATATGTCAAATTGTCAGTGCAGTTTTCCTTGACCACCTTATAAACAACAGTAACACCCTACCTGCCCCCATTTTCCCAACACACTTACATGGGACTCTCTGGTAACTTGCCTTGCTTTATATTTCTCTGTGGCATGTATCACCCTGTGACATGCTGTGGATTTACTAGCTTATTTACAGAACAGAAGCTCTGTGAGGGGAGGGGCCTTCTTAGGTTTCACTGCTTAATTCCTAGGGTCTAGGGCTGGGATGATGTATATGTATGGTCAGCAATAAATACTGAATGACTACAGGAAATTGACCTGGTTCTTCAAAGTCCACTTCGAATCCTATTTCAGGAAGTCTTCCTAGTGTGAGTGGAATGTGGATTACCATCCTCTTTAACTACATCCAGAAATTTTAATCTTCCCAGAAGCAAGAACACTTTAGTCATATGGAAGGTAAGGGCAAAAATACCCTATCTGCTAGTTCTATTTGGCAAGCAATAGATCTGTCATGTTTCTAAAATATTAACAGAAGAGTCTTGGAGGGTCTGTGTGATTTGCCCCAAGCCCCAGAGCCATGCAGTAGCAAATCTAGAATGAAGATGAATTTGCGGATTCAGTGTCTCTTAGTGTCAATATTCTGTCAGGGCTCCAACAACAAATATAATCAGACCGGTTTTGCCTTCAATAACATTTTTTTGCTTTGTTAGGTACTATTACCTGCCTGTTACACTGGAAGTTGAGAGGATATATCACTGGATAATGATCAAAGGACATGGATTCCAATCCAGGAGGGGTTCTTTTTCTTTGACCTTGGGAAAGAGACCACTTGTTCCATTGTCCATTTTCTCGTCAATAAAATAATAATCAACATCTATTCAGTTGAGCACAGAGGCTCGTGGTAAGGGTCTAGTGATAGCTTAAAAGTGTTTTTAAAATGATAAAGTGACAGTTGATCTACATCTATAATTATTATTAAGATTCTAGAATTCTGATTTTTTGGCAGCATCTTCATTTTAGCTTCTTGACTGTGGGAGTTCTTGCAATGGCCCATCAAACCTGAGGGACAGGAAAATAAACTCCGTGCCACATTGCGGCTTGAGATATGGTAAACAGGGATGAGCCTGTACATTCAGGGAATTGTATTAATTAATTCAGTCCCTGGTCTAGTAGTTTAGATGGCTAAATTTAAACTGTAGATGCCAGCAAAGTGGAATGGAAAGCTCTTGTTTCCTTACTTCTGTTGTCAATTAATTATTTTACTTTACTTCTCTACTTGTCTGCTACGGTATTTTAAAGGAAACTGTGATATAATGTTCTGAAGAAAAATAAGACAAAGTATACCTTCCTTTTCCTTTTTTTGCATTGTTTCATTAATTCAGTGCAGAAGACCCTTGCCAGGCAAAATACAGAAAAAGAACTTAATAAATTTCCGTAATGAAAAGTGGAATTGAGTGAGGGAGAGTCATGCACAGGGTGAAGTCATAGGGAGAATTTAGGTAGGCAGAAGCAGTGAAGAAACCCATCTCGAAATTGGTGTTCTGGCTTTTCTTTTAGAAACATTTATATTTTTTCTGTTTAAAATATTTCTGGAGCTGACACAAAGTTCTTGATAAATATATAAATAACTACATTATTCAAAGACTTGCTTTTGCTTATTAAGAAATGCTAAATTTTCATTGTTTTCTATTTTTATTAAAATTGAGATAATTAAGGTTTCAAGTTTTATTGGACCAGGAGCATTTTAGGGACAGAGAAAATGTCTTAAGTACCCTGAGAAGTGGTACAATGCTACCATGTGATTATTGGTGACTGGATAGCCTACAAACAAAATTTTGTGGTAGAAAACTCTTAAGAAGTTCTAATTTATGAAAGTATCAATGGTTTTTTAAATTTTATTTACAAAGAAAACTTGATTTGTGATATGTACTATAAAAAAAAATACCACCATGACCCAACAACATGAACATAATGAGAAAAACTTACCACTACACCAGACAAACCCACAAAATTACTAGGGTCATAGATCAAAATTCTGTAAGAGTTTCAGATCCACTATTTCTCACCTTTATTTTATTATTTTACTTTTAATTAAGTAAGAAGGCTTGTAATTAGAATGAGAGAATGGGATAATGGAAAATATGTAGTCTTAACATTTAAGACACAATGACCTGTAGGCTGATAACTTTTTTTTTTTTTTTCAATTTGGTTCTTGGAAATAACGGTATGATACTGCAAATATTGATCTACTACAGTTTGATGCTGTCAGAGGAAGGAATGAAGTATATAATTGGAGGTCTTCGTTATGAGTCATTCTTTGTTGAAGATATCATTATGGCAGTTAACAAGAGTTAACAAATTCCTTTTTGAATAATGAACATTTTGGGGCAATTGTTTATTACTGCTGCAACTGCACATAGTAAGTTGAGCCAAATGATGATGGGACTATATCCTTGTTCTAGCTACAAACTTATTTTTTCTCCTTAGGAAGCAATCGTGGAAAACTGTACATGATTAGGAAACAGACAGTTTTGGATTGTCTTTGGAAGCTACTTCGCTTTGCAAACTTGAGAAAGTCCTTAAAGTTCTTTGAGCCTCAATTAAATCAATAAAATAGAGAGATTAATATCTGCTTACCTGACAGGACTTTTCTAAGAATTAATGAATGAAATATATAAAAGGGTTATTGTTAGTAATATAGTAATCAGTAGATGCTTTTTTTTTTTTTCTTTTTTTCCCCTTCCTCATGTTAGAACTTCCTTCATTGGTTTTAGCTGAAGTTCAGGGTAAAGATGATAGGCTAGTGGCCATAAACAATATGATTTTGGAAAAAATTATACATTTTTATATAAGAGGACTAGAAATGGGGTGCCTGGGTGGCTCAGTTGGTTAAGCAACTGCCTTCAGCTCAGGTCATGATCCCGGAGTCCTGGGATCGAGTCCCGCATTGGGCTCCCAGCTCCACAGGGAGTCTGCTTCTCCCTCTGACCTTCTCTCCTCTCATGCTGTCTCTCACTCTCTCTCTATGAAATTAAAAAAAAAAAAAACTAGAAATGTACATTTCTAGATTTAATCTAAAAAACAGATCAATACTTTACTGTTTCAGTTTAATCTTGGTTTCCAGAGGAGCTCTGAACTTTAATACAGGTTAAACAGAAGTAAAACATTTGAAAATTTATCAACATGCCTGTGTGGCATGATATCTTCACTTGGAAAATCTTTTTCTCCCTCCTTCCTTCTTGACAAATCTTACTCATTTCCAGTGTTACATCTTTTTTTTTTTTCCCCAGTGTTACATCTTTTAGGAAGTCTTTCCTAACTCTCTGCTCACTGCTGACCTTTGTATGTCTATTCTATGCTACTAGACCCTTTCAAGATGCCCAAGATAAACTGCTGGGCTGTAAAAGCTATCTTTTTGCATTGCCTGTACTAACTGTGCAGCTACTTGAGGGCAGAAAGAACTTACTTACTCATTTTTTCTCATCCTTTGTAGGATCTAACACTAATTCACACTGAATACTAAAGATTCTTTGAAAAGTGCACAAATCCTCTCCATATTAAAAAAAAAGTTTTCCCTAGCAGCACTAGGAATTCCTAATTCTGTTAGTGCTTTGTCATGAAAAATGAATTATGTAAGAAGTTTTCAGTGATCAAATATGAGAACTAGCTAGCCAATGGAGTTCCTGTAGAGATAGAAGGTATAGTCTTTTTTTTTTTTTTTAAGATTTTATTATTTATTTATTTACAGACAGAGATCACAAGCAGGCAGAGAGACAGGTGGGGGGGGGGGAAGCAGGCTCCTCACTGAGCAGAGAGGCCGACATGGGGCTCAATCCCAGAACCCTGAGATCATGACCTGAGCCGAAGGCAGAGGCTTTAACCCACTGAGCCACCCAGGTGCCCCAGAAGGTATAGTCTTACCTCAAAAATGAATCTATGTAACCTAGACCAATGGCTCTCAAACAGATCTTCACTTGGGTTCTATACATGATAAATTCATTCTACAACTGAAATAGAAATAATGATGTTTTCTGAATTAGTTCACTACTTAAAGTCATATTCAATTGCCTTAATTTTTTTTCTATGATATTTTAAAAACTTTTGTTAACTCGTTGCGTATCTGCTAGGAGGAATGAATGAATGGGCAAGTAGTCAGTTAATGGCCACTAGGAGACAAACATTCATAAAAGAATTATACTATAGTCATTAGGATTCTTGGTTGTAAGAATGAAACCAGATGGCAGTCTTTAAAGAAAGTGACATAGGAAGCTGCTGAACTCTCTTTCTCCCATGGACACACTAAATTTACAGCTATACGTGGAGCATTTCCCTCTAAAGAAATCCAGAAATCAGCTGAGCGATGTCTATACATTGGGCAAACAAAGAAATACTTACGTTGAAATGGATAGGAAAGGCTGAGATGCACTCTTGCCATAAACCCCACCCCTAGCACAGCATCACACAGTCAGGAGGGAACCCCCAACTACCAGCTTCTCCCAGAGGAGTGAAGGATTTGGACTCAGCATATAGCATCCCAACTTTCAAGACTTCCACCTGAGGGAAGGACCCCCTAAATGCCTACCTCTGAAAGCCAACAGGGCTTGTAACAGTGAAATGTACAGTAAACAGAGAAGCTGTTATTAATGGACAGCTCTCACTATAGCTATTACTCCAGGGATCAGGGCAGAGGGAGCAGACAGAAAACATCCATCACCTAGGTCCTCCCTGGAAGGGGTCTAACTACATACATTAAATAAATAAAATAAAAAATGCAAGAGAAAACATTAAAACTGATACCACACAAACACAGAGGACCATAAGAGACTACTAGGAACAGTTACATGCCAACAAACTGATCAAGCTAGAAGAATGAAATAAATTCCTAGGAACATACAACCCAGACTGAATCATGAAGAAATAGAAAATTTGAGCGGACCCATTATTAGTAAGGAGATTGAATCCATAATCAGAAACCTCCCAACAAATAAAAGTCCATGACCAGATGGCTTCACTGGTGAATTCTACCAAACATTAAAAAAGAGTTAATACCATTATTCTTAATTTCTTCCAAAAAACAGAAGAAGAGGGAACACTTCCAAACTCATTTTATGAAACCAGAATTACCTCAATAGCAAAATCAGACAAGGACACACAAGGAAAAAAATTGCAAGCCAACATTCCTGCCTGATGAACAGAGATGCAAAAATCTTCAGGATATTAGCAAACCAAACCCAATAGTAAATTAAAAGGATTCCACATCATGATCAAGTGGAATTTATTCCAAGGATGCAAGGATGCTTCAACATCTATAAATCAATCAATGTGATACACCACATTAACAAAATAAAGGATAAAAATAATACAATCATCCTAATAGATACAAGAAAAGCATTTGACAAAATTCAACATCCTTTCATAATAAAAACTCAATAAACTGGGTATAGAGGCAAGTGCCTCAACATAATAAAGGCTATTATATAACAAGTCAATAGCAAACATCATACTCAATGGTGAAAAGCTGAAAGTTTTTCCTCTAAGATCAGGAAAAAGAGAATGATGGCTACCTAAAAAGGAAGGAAAAGGGATCTAAATGGGAAAGAAAAAAGTAAAACTGTCTCGATATGCAGAGGACATGAAATTATATATAGAAAATCCTAAAAGTTCACCAAAAAACTTAAAACTAATAAAAAATTTAGTAAAGTTACAGGATACAAAATCAGTATACAAAATCAGCCATGTTCCCAAGCGCTAACAATGATCTATTAGAAAAGTTAGGAAAACAGTCCCATTTACAACAGCATCAAAAAGAATAAAATGCATAGAAATATATTTAACCAAAGAGATAATCTGTACACCAAAAACTATAAGATGTTCATGAAAGAAGTGGAAAGATATTCTGTGCTCATGGATTAAAAGAATTAATATTATTAAAATGTCCATACTACCCGAAGTAATCTACAAATACAGTGCAATCCCTATTAAAATTTGAATGGCATTTTTTCACAGAAATAGAAAACTGAATTAAATTTGCACAAAACCACACAAGATGCCAAATAGCTAAAGCAGTGTTGAGAAAGAGGAACCAAAGCTGGAGGTATCACACTCTAATTTCAAATTGTATTACAAAGCTACAGTAATTATAACAGTGTGGTACTGTCATAAAATCAGACACATAGATCAGTGGAACAGAATAGAGAGCCCAGAAATAACCCATGCATATATGGTTAATTAATTCATAGCAAAGGAAGCAAGAATATACAGTGGGAAAAGAATAGTCTCTTCAATAAATGGAGTTGGGAAAACTGGACAGCCTCATGCAAAGGATTGAACTGGACCCTTATTTTACACCATACATAAAAATCAAATTGAAATTAAAAAAGACTTGAATATAAGACCTGCTACCTTAAAACTCCTAGAAAAAAGCATAGGGAGTAAACTCCTTGGCCTCAGTAATGGTATGAGTTTTTTTAATTTGACACCAAAAACGAAGGCAACAAAAGCAAAAATAAACAAGTGAAACTACACTGAATGAAAAGGTTTTTGCATAGCAGAGAAAACCATCAACAAAATGAAAAGGAAACCCATGGAATGGGAGAACTTTGCCAACTATCTATATGATAAAGGGCTAATATCTAACATATATTAAGAGCTCACATAACTCAATGGCAATAGACAGACAATCCAATTAAAAATGAGCAATGTAATGAATAAATATTTTTCTAAAGAAGATATTAAAATAGCCAACCGGTACATGAAAAGATGTTCAGCATCTGTCATGATCATGGGGGAGATGCAAATCAAACCCACAAGAAGATGTAACCACATACCTGTTGGAATGACTGTCATTAACAGACAAGAGGTAACAAGTGTCAGCAAGGATATGGAGAAAAGATAATTCTTGTATGCTCTTGGTAGGAATGTAAACTGGTACAGCTACTATGACAAACAATATGGAGGTTTCTCACAAAATATAAAAAAAAACAACAAAACTACCGAATTATCCAGTCATCCCACCTCTAGGTATATTTCCAAGGGAAATGAAAACAGGATATTGAGATTTCTATACTCTGACATTCATTACAGCATTATTTACAATACCCAAGATATGTAAACAACCAAATTATCAACTGGTGAAGGGATAAATAAGATGTATATACTATTCAGCCATGAGAAAGAAAGAAATCCTGCCATTTGTGACAATGTAAATGACCTTAGAAACATGCTAAATGAAGTAAGACAGAGACAAATATTGTATGATATCACTTATATGTAAACTCTCAAAAAGCTGACTCATAGAAACAATTAGAATGGTTGTTTACAAGGGGCTAGGGAATTAGGGGACATGTTGATCAAAGAATATAAATTCTAGTTGCAAGATGAGTAAGTTCTGGAGACCTAATGTACAGCATGGTGACTATAGTTAATAATACTGTATTATATGCTTGAAAGTTGCTAAGAGAGTAGTTTTTAAATGTTCTCACTACAAAAAAGTAGTGGTAATTATGTGATGGGATGGAGGTGTTAGCTAATGCTGTGATGGTTATCAATCTTCAATGAATAAATACCAAGTCAACACATTGTATCCCTTACACTTACAAAAAGTTATATGTCTTCATAGAAAGAGTCTGGAAATTTCCCTTCTGTTTCTATTTTTTGAAACAGCTTCAGGAGAATAGGTATAACTTCTTCTTTGAATGTTTGGTAGAATTCTCCAGGGAATCCCTCAGGTCCTGGGCTCTTGTTTTTTGGAAGGTTTTTGATCACTGCTTCACTCTCGTTACTAGACAGTGGTCTATTCAGGTTGTCAGTTTCTTTCTGATTCAGTTTTGGAAGTTTATAGGTTTCCAGGAATGCATCCATTTCTTCTAGGTTGCTTAACTTATTGGCATATAACTGTTGATAATAATTTCTGATGATTGTTTCTATTTCCTTGGTGTTAGTTGTGATCTCTCCCTTTTCCTTCATAATTTTATTCATTTGGGTCCTCTCTCCTTTCTTTTAGATTACTTTGGCCAATGGTTTATCGATATTATTGATTCTTTCAAAAAAAACCAGCTTCTAGTTTCATTGATGTGTTCTACTGTATCTCTAGTTTCTATCTTGTTGATCTCCTCTAATCTTGATTATTTCCCTTCTTGTGTGTGGGGTTGGCTTAATTTGTGTTGATTCTCAAGTTCTTTAAGGTGTAATGAGAGCTGGTGTATTCTGGATTTTTCAGTTTTTTTGAGGGAGGCTTGTATGATTATGTATTTCCCCCTTAGGACCGCCTTTGCTGTATCCCATAGGTTTTGGATCGAAGTGTCTTCATTACCCTGATCTCAGAACCAGGCAAAGACCCCACCAAAAAGGAGAATTTCAAACCAATATCCCTGATGAATATGGATGCTAAGATTCTCAATAAGATCCTAGCTAATAGGATCCAATAGTACATTAAAAAGATTATCCACCACGACCAGGTGGGATTTATCCATGAGATGCAAGGGTGGTTCAACATTCGCAAATCAATAAATGTGATAGAACAAATCAATAAGAGAAGAAAGAAGAACCACATGTTCTCTCAACTGATGCAGAAAAAGCATTTGACAAGATACAGCATCCATTTCTGATTAAAACAATTCAAAGCATAGAGGATAGAGTTGAGATTCCTCAACTTCATAAAATCTATCTATGAAAAACCTACATTGAATATTATCCTCAATGAGGAAAAGCTGACAGCTTTCCCTTTGAGATCAGGAACATGACAAGGATGTCCACTCTTGCTGCTCTTGTTCAGCATGGTATTAGAAGTCCTAGGAACAGCAATCAGACAACAGAAAGAAATAAATGTATTCAAATTGGCAATGAAGAAGTCAAACTCTTTGCAGATGACATGATACTTTATATGGAAAACCCAAAAGACTCCACCCCCAAATTACTAGAACTTATACAGCAGTTCAGTAATGTTGCAGGATACAAAATCAATGTACAGCAATCAGTTGCTTTCTTACACACTAACAGTGAAAATATAGAAAGGGAAATGAGAGAATCAATTCCATTTACTATAGCACCAAAAACCATAAGATACCTGGGAATAAACCTAACTAAAGAGGTAAAGGATCTGTAGTCGAGGAACTACAGAACACTTATGAAAGAAATTGAAGAAGACAGAGAAAGATGGAAGACCATTCCATGCTCATGGATCGGAAGAATAAACATTGTTAAAATGTCTATACTGCCTAGAACAATCAATACTTTCAGTGCCATCCCGATCAAAATTCCAGTGGCATTTTTCAAAGAGCTGGAACAAACAATCCTAAAATTTGTATGGAACCAGAAGAGACCCCAAATTGCTAAGGAAATGTTAAAGAGAAAAACAAAACAGGATATCACGTTGCCTGATTTCAGGCTTTACTACAAAGCTGTGATCACAAAGATAGCACGGTACTGGCATAAAAACAGACACATAGACAGTAGAATAGAGAAGAGAGCCCAGATATGGACCCCTAACTCTATGGTCAAATAATCTTTGACAAAGCAGAAAAAAATATACAAAAAAATTATACAGTCTCTTCAATAAATGGTGCTGGGAGAATTGGATAGCTACATGTAGAAGAATGAAACTGGACCATTCTCTTACACCATACAAAGATAAACTCGAAATGGATAAAAGACCTCAACGTGAGGCAGGAATCTGTCAAGATCCTAGAGGAGTAAATAGGCAGTAATCTCTTTGACATCAGCCACAGCAACTTCTTTTAAGACATGTCTTCAAAGGCAAAGGAAATAAAAGCGACAATGAACTTTTGGGACTTCAAGATCAAAAGCTTCTGCACAGCAAAGGAAGCAGTCAACAAAACAAAGAGGCAACCCACGGAATGGGAGAAGACTTTCGCAAATGACAGTATAGACGAAGGGCTGATATCCAAGATCTTTAAAGAACTCCTTAAACTCAACAAACACAAAACAGATAATCATGTCAAAAAATGGGCAGAAGACATGAACAGACACTTCTCCAAAGCAGATATACAAATGGCTAACAGACACATGAAAAAAATGTTCATCATCACTAGCCATCAGGGAGATTCGAATCAAAACCAGTTAGAATGGCCAAAATTAACAAGACAGTAAACAGCAAGTGTAGGAGAGGAAGTGGAGAAAGGGGAACCCTCTTACACTGTTGGTGGGAATGCAAGCCACTTTGGAAAACAGTGTGGAGATTCCTTAAAAAAAGAAAAAATAGAGCTTCCCTATGACCCTGCAATTGCACTACTGGGTATTTACCCCAAAGATACTGATGTAGTGAAAAGAAGGGCCATCTGTATCCCAATGTTCGTAGTGGCAATGGGTACAGTCACCAAACTGTGGAAAGAACCAAGATGCCCTTCAACGAACGAATGGATAAAGAAGATATAGTCCATATATATAATGGAGTATTATGCCTCCATCAGGATGAATACCCATCTTTCGTATCAACATGGACGGGACTGGAAGAGACTATGCTGAGTGAAATAAGTCAAGCAGAGAGTGTCAAGTATCATATGGTTTCACTTACTTGTGGAGCATAAGGAATAACATGGAGGACATTGGAAGATGGAGAGGAGAAGGGAGTTGAGGGAAATTGGAGGGGGAGATGAACCATGAGAGACTGTGGACTCTGAGAAACAAACTGAGGGTTTTGGAGGGGAGGAGGGTGGGGAGTTGGGTGAGCCTGGTGGTGGGTATTATGGAGGGCACGTATTGCACGGAGCACTGGGTGTGGTGCATAAACAATGAATGCTGGAACATGGAAAAGAAATAAAATAAAATGGAAAAAATTACCAAAAAAAAAGTTGTATGTCGATTTTATCTCAATAGAGCTGGAAGAAAATTTTAAAAAATTTAAAAATAGAAGTATATTAATGGCCATAGAATATCTGATTATATTTGTTTCAGGTTAGTATGTGTATGAACATAATTTTGTATTGGAGATATTATTTTGGAAATGTAATATGTAGTCAACTTTGTGCTAGTGAAATTGTTTATAATTTTTTTAATGGAATTAAGTTTTTGAATACTCTGAAATGTTACTGAGTACTGTAACTTCTGGGGACTTGGCCACGTTATCAAATTCTAATTTATCCGAGACAGTGAGATAAATCCTTTTAACCGTCATAGTTTTGGAATGAACTAGATACAAATGAGGGCTTATACTACCCCAGGTATAACGCTAGGGGTTGGGAGAAAAAATGTGAAGGATGACTATGTAATCTTTCCTGGAGATATCACATAGAGTGACTAATAACAGCGTGAACACTCATTGAACATTTAAAGTAATAGGGAGGTGAGAATAGTGACCTGGTGTTGAGTTCTTTAGCTTTACTCCTCAGGATGCAACCTCATATCCTTAATCTCTAGAAGCTGCGCTCACTGCTCAATATGAGGAGTGTTCCATTAGGTTCCTAGGAAGGTTTATCAAACCTAACGCTGGGAAGGATCCCTCATAATCTCCTGCTTCATTTGATGACAGTTTAATCTTTTAAACTCTGCACAGAAAAGTCTATTTCAGTATATGATTGCCATCATGAGCAGAAATTTTTTTCTGAATCTATTGGAAACACTTTCATTATCTATTTTGGCTCTCTAGTGTTCTGTCGAAGATGAGTAGTAGCACAATGGTAGATGAAGTAGAAAAACACGTATTTCCCATTCAACTGAGATTAGAAACCTTGAAAGACCAGGTTATTGTGGGATAATACTAGGTGTCCCAAAGGTCAGAAACGTAGGCTAAACTTATTTTTAAGCTACATGTTAACTATAGTGTTAGAAAATGCTCAGAATATTTTCCTCAATCTCCAGACACCTTTGCAGATGATATTCCTATATATATATACCACAGTGTCCAAAAAGCCTGGAAACATCTAGAAGATAGTATATTTATTATACTTTTTTCTGGTTAGCAAGGTGGTAGGATTCACTTCTTTCATACTTCATGAGGGGTGATTACTTTTTTCTGCTTCGTAGATAGGATGGCTCTTCAAATGAATCATAAAGATTATTAAATAATAATAATAACAACAGCTATATGATAAGAATAATAAGCAGCAGTAGCAGAAAGCTCAGGGCAAAGTGGAAAATGAGGTCTTCTAGAGACTCCTGTTCTCCACCGTGTGACCTTAAAATGAGAATCATTTCTCAAGCTTTTAAGACACCAAAGCACAGATGCATGGTGCATAAACAAATAAGTAACCACATTAGTGGTGTCCTTTGGGGGTTTAAATCTTATTCCTGTGACCCCAGGAAGCTGACCAGAGAGAAAAGGGAAGAAAGAAATACAGGATATTTATCTTTACATTTTGGAAATGCTTTTGATCAGCAGAGCTGGAACAAGTTTCTGTGCTTTTGTGGGAACTTCAAATGTTCCAGGGGAGGAAGCAAGATCAAGAGCAGTTTGCTCTTTCAGGGACTTCAAAGACCATTCATCTAAAGATGTGGCCATTACCATTTTGGCTTCCTCACTGTGCCTTGGATGGCCCTGTACTTTTCAAGAGGAGAAACTTGCTGGTTTGGGGCCAACTCAAACATATTCCTTGGAGTGCAGTGTTCCAGAAAATCTGCCCTTCCTGGCCTGTGCTCTGTGATTATAGTCTCAACCAGGAGTGATCCTTGGACCTACTGGATGAGTCAGATGCAGAGGTGAGTGGCATAGAGATGCCAGACTACTCATTTTCTGCCTCTGGTCCTCTTCTAGGTGTGGAGAATTGTAAACATAAGAAAAGGCTGCACCATCCCCACCAGGCTCCAGGTCTCTGATCTCAGCCGTCTGTCTCCTTGTTTAGACCAAGAGATGAGTGTACCTCACCTCAACACCCTCCACCCCGCCAAAAAAAGAGAAAAAAACAAGCAACCAACCAAATGAGCAAGAACAACAAAAACTCATTGTTGTGTGTCCTATTAACAGTCCTATTTGCCACAAGTCCAGCATAAGAGTTGTCCCCTTCACTTGCAAGTCAAACCCTGGGAGATTTGTTCTGAGCTAGAAATTTCTTCTGGGCTTAAGATACATAATAATTTTCTAATTCAAAATGAAAACTTAAAACAGAACACAAAGACCTAATATTGCAGGCCCTGATCATCCTTCTTCTATACTTTAGTGGCTCCAGGAAGCAGGGATTGCATTGCTCCTGTTCACTGCTGTGTCCCCAGGTCCCAGCATGAAGTCTAATCACATCTGTGGAATGAATGATTACATGAGGACCTTCATGTGACCTATGTCATTATGTGATCTTGGATATATTTCCTATTGTGTCAAGTTCTCAATTTCTCCCTTCTCAAACATTCTAGCCCACCCACCCCAGCGAATCATACAGAGGAATGCTATGAGTGTTATTTCCAAGAGAATGCCTCCTCAACAGTGGATATGTCTTGGAGCACTCCTGGCAGTATGTTCAGTAAGTGGGAGCTCTTCCTTTTTTCTTTTGAATTGGGTGTACTCTGGTTTCCACATCATTCTGACAGTTGAGTTCACTTTTATGTGGTTCAGTAAGTGAAGATAATACTACTGACATCCTGAATTTCCACCTCTGTCAAGTGAGGAGTAGGGGCGAGTTCATCTTTGGGGAAGGCCTTTTGTCACTCTATGATTTTATTCTCCTCCACTTTCTGGAATTGGTCTCCGAATAAAAAGTGAAAGAGGTTGCACTGTACTGTGAACACACAGCAAAGAGTGATATTGCATGTCTGTGGATGTTTAATATCCCTCTCTATTTCATCTCTTTCTAACTCACTTGGTAGTTTAAGCTTTCCTTTTACATGACGAGCACATGGAATTCATTCAAAGTCATTATGAAGAGTCAAATGTCAACAAACAATTCATATTTAAATATTTCTTTCAGAATTCTGGATGATATGGCACTTTCAGATGGAAATCACTTTACAAACAACAAAAAAGAGTTTTGAAAAAAATTTTTTTAATATCCTAAGATTTAGATCCTAAGGCTCAGCTTCCAAAGTGTGGGTGTTTTATGAACCATCTCAGCTCCAATTAATTGGAGAAGTGGCCCAGGAGCATTAAAAGAATCATAAGAAAGAGCCCAGAAAGAAACATTTCAAACTTAACTGGTTGACTGTCTTTCATTCCTTCAGTCAACATTCCATTAAGTTATAATATTTGTCAGAAATGATGTTGGGTATTTGGCCTCAAAGACCTCAACATCCCAGGGTCCTTGGTGAAAGCAGTCCCAGACCCGGTGACTGGATTTCAGTCTCTGCTCCTGCCCACTAACCAGATGATGACTTTGGACAAATCACTGTGAGTTTTGGGGCTTCATTTGTAAAACATGGATGGATAAGAGAGCCAGAGCTATTGCTGTTAGGTTTTAAATTTATCTCAAATACAATGATAGGACAAAACTAAAGGACAGTGTATAAATAAATGCAAGCCATTCTAGAATTCATATACTTTTCTTTGTTGAAATTCACTTGTTAGTGAACACAATATATACATTAAATTTTTATAAAAAGAATATTATAAATATATTTCCTTATTCCTTCAGTAAACATTTATGTAATGCCCACTCTATACCAGATGTTATGTTGGGTATTTGAGATCAGAGATCAAACATACGTTCTCTTCCTTGAAAAAGCTCACAATGTAGTAGTAGAGACAGAGGAAATATGAGTTTGGGTGTCAAGTGATATTTGTAACCCAACAAATATTTACTGATAATCCATTATGCTTGAGCTGTGAAAAAACTGATAATGGTTTCTGTTTTCATGGTGTTTATATTCAAGTGTGAAGATCAAACAGTGGAGAATAAACAGGAAAATAAATGAGGTGGTATAAGAGAAAAGAGAAAAAATCATCTCTGTATAAAAGAAGTAGAGCAGCTTAGAGAGAAATAGGGATGCCTGTGGTGGGGTAGGGACAGTGAATTACAACTTCCAGAAGGATTGCCTGGTGGGTCTCAGGAAAGCTAACATTAAAGGCCCGAAGGAAGTAAAGGAACTGACTAGCCATAGGGATATCTAGGGGTTGGGCATTACAGATGGCTAGAGCTGCCAGCAGAAAAAACCGTGACTTTGGAAACAAGGGTGGCTGGAGTGAAGGGAGACAGAGGGGGAGTGAAAGGTCATGACAGGAGAGCAAGAAGGACAGGGAGGGGGAAATCCAGGAAAACATCTGTAGGGCATTGCAAAGATTTTTTGACTTTTACTTTTGGGTGAAATGGGGAAACTCTCTAAGGGTTTATGGGTAGAGGGGTGACTTGCTCTGATTTAAGTTTTTTTTTTTTTTTTTTAAGATTTTATTTATTTATTTGACAGACAGAGATTACAAATAGGCAGAGAGGCAGGCAGAGGGAGAAAGGATGAAGCAGGCTCCCCACTAAGCAGAGAGCCCGACGTGGAGCTCCATCCCAGGACCCTGAGATCATGACCTGAGCTGAAGGCAGAGGCTTTAACCCACTGAGCCACCCAGGCGCCCCTCTGATTTAAGTTTTTTTTTTTCACCTTGATTAAGTTTTATTCTTACCTGAGAATAGACGCAGAAGATTCATTGGTTTCTACACCCTATTTATTCTTGGTTTTATTTTGTGGGGGAAATTGCATGACCACAAGCTGAGAAGCAAAGTCATCCAATTTCAGGAACTTCAAAAGTACCTTTTAGAAAGTGGTCGATTTTCTGTTTCTAGAATTGTTGTTCTTCTTCTCTTCGATCTCCTGTTGGATTCATAGGTGTTCGGAATGGTTTGATAGGCTATCTAGCTGATCTCCTGCTGCCTGATGTCGTCTCAGCCTGCTACTTCTCCGCCATCTTGACTCCTATCTGATTTAAGTTTTAAAAGGGTATCCTGGCTGCCATGGAGAGAATGGATTGTGGCGGCTGGGATGGAGAGGGGCCAGAGTGAATCAGTTAGGAGGGTGTTGTAGAACTGTAGCCTAGCGACGGCTTGGTGGTTAGGATCAGGGTGGTAGCAGTGGAGACCGAGTGAGTGAAGGTACTAGATAGGGTGGATGGGGATGGGGTGAGAGGTTCTAGGTGGAGGAAACACATGTACACATTACATGTACATTTCATGTACAGAAGATACAAGGACAAAAATAAAAGTATGATGTGCTTGGGGAACTGCAAGTAGTCTTTATGGAAGGAAGGGTGAATGTAGGGTACATAGCACGAGGTAGATAGTGGTTAGATCCTATGACAGGAGAGCTCACTCTTCTGAAGAATGTTTTACAAACCAGAGTTTTGCAAAAATCTCTTTTTGTAAAAGGAATATCAAACTGGGTTAACTCCAAGGATACTCATGTTGGCCAGTGCTGGAACTAGCTAGTAGGAATGTACTGAGGAACCAAAGAGTATTTTAATTTATGTAGTTAAAATTCTCAGGGGGCTTAGCTCTTCCATCCTGTAATGAGTAGAGAGAGCCCTTAGGGGCTGGCTGCAACTATCCCTTGTCAGAACAATCTTGGAGTAAATGCGCTAAGTACAAGCAGATGGTTGGAAGAGGATTTTTTCAACCCAGTTGAGCAAAGATTGTTTGCTGTTTACTATTGTACTTAGTCCATTGGGTCAATATTCAAATTAGAAAAACAGAGCTACTATTTCAAAAAAAAATGTAAAACAAAACCTACTTTTCAAGAGATAACTAGGTTAACCTTATTTTAAAAATATACATATTTAGCTCCTTTAGCATCTCAGTGTCCTCTCATAGTAAAGTACTTACAATTCCCACATTACTAAGCATTGTGGCAGTGGGGGCTAAGTTCCCTGTCTTCTCTGTAGTTTCTACCTGTTTTTCACCCTTTTGTCTTCAGAGGTGGAGAATTATTGGTAATGGTGAACAAACTGAGAAGGCTAAAATAGCACTTTGTGGTCAGGTTTACAAAGCTGAACCAAATTGTAGAATTAAAGCCAGTAATTGAACAAGACAGACAAAAAAGAAGATACTTTTGTTTTATTTATCCGAATATCAGCCTTATTTCTTCACTTTTCTTTGCCATTTAAGACTCAGTCTGGGAAATGAAGGAAAATATTTGGTTGTATAAAATACCTTGCAAGGGCTCACTGAAATCTAAGAGCTCCCTCTATAGTAGCTGCTGATGAGTAGATAGATTTGTATATTTGCATACTGAGGAATGAGGAATGGACTAGAATAATAAGGTTAATGAATACATGTAGTGAATAAAGATAAATAATAAACCCGAGGATAGTGAGAAGTGGGTAAGGAGGGTGCTTATTTATCTATAAGACTTAAGTGCATTGTAGATGGTATTTATAGATACCTGTGAAATTCATTTATATTTAGAGAAAAGATACTATTTTTTACTGATTCTCTGGTCCATTCTTATTTTTTGGATATGTCAGTAGAAACTGATCTGGGATTTTGAGATAAATGGTGATTTGATATTATATATAAAATATATATTTGTTATTTCTATATGGAATGCACTTGTGGGAATACAGGACACAGAAAGAGTTTAATCTTTGCCACTTATAAACAGTCATTCCAATGGTAAGAGACATCTCTAGTAGATGAATAGGAGAAAATATTGATATAACTGATTTCTACTACTTTTGGCTCCCTCTTGGTAGAATGAGGAAAAGATATGCAAAATGCAGGCAGATAAATATGTTCTTATTTTCAAGGCTGGTTTAGGAATTAGAATTTTGGAATAAGAACCAATGGGCATAAGTCCTACCAGTGATTTTTTAGGTCATATGACTGCCAAGTGATCCTATAGAGGAGATGTGAGAACTGCCACTTACTCCAATAACAGTATGATTTGAGCATGCAAACCTTCATGTCTTAGGGGAGAAACCAATTGAAACAGACTATGTAGGTTTGAATGATGCCCTAATGGCATGGGACATGATAATTAGCAATTTAGGCAAATGAAAGCATTTTATCATTGTAATATTTTCTGGCATCAAGTTTTTTTGTGCTCTATAATATTACTTATACCATTAATGATTTGGGGGTAAAAACTAAAGTCCTCAGAACCAGTACGCTAATGCACTGGCATCACATGTGCCTTCTTAGAGAATGCAAACCTAAAAATTTTGTGCTTTTTATGCTAGTAATGCATTGAAATGCAATGCTATCTTTAGAAATACTTGACCATATTTAGAATCAAATGAAGAGGAAATAAAAGCCACTTCAAATACACCTTTGCCTATTCACTACTATATTAGAATGACTTCCATCAGCCTTCAATTTGTTTATACTCAGGCTCCCAGAAAAAAGTTTTATTTCATCACATCATTTGAGAAAATCTACAATTCTTAATGTCTACATGGAAATGTTTCTGTATAAAATTAACTAAAATGCCTGGAAATCACCATAGTCTGAGTATTTTTCCCTTTTTTGCCCCTAATTAAGCTCTGGGAAAACAGAGACTTTTTTCTCTCACCCACTGTGAAAGTTATGAGATTCTTTTGCTCAAATCACCCACAAGGAAGGCTTGGAAGTTCATGTTCCTTAGAGAGTTGCCAATTCTGCTAAAGAAGATTAAATGCCCATATCACACGTGTCATACCCCATAGCTAACAAGAAAGAGAGCAAATGTAGCGTGGCCCACATACAGGCAGCTACCACAGATCAGCTTAGCCTAGGGAGCCTTTCAATTTCATGTAGTGTATCAACCAAGATATTCACTCAAAAATAAGTAAGAACATCATGGCCATCATATTGCATCTTGAAATATTTAACAGTCTGAACCCTTTTTGTGGTCCTAAAACAAAGATTTCTGGGTCAGGGACAGAGGTATTTGATTCCTATTTGATTCCACCTGTTTACCCCACAAAAGATCAGTAAAGGCTCCTTGCTTACCTGTGAAGTTGATTTTCAGCAAATAGTCCTTGTACAACTTCTTCCCATCCAGGATCTTCATAGCATCGCAAAGCTTGGTGGTGTTGGGACAGAGGGTGCGCTGCATTTTGTGTAGGGCGTGAGCCATGGCATACACAGCGTTCACCACAAACATGATCTTGGATTCTTGCTCGTAGTTGCTGTTGTCGATGGCCAGGTGCTTGTCGCACATACGCCGGTGGTTCCGCTTGTTCTGAAGGCTGCACTGGAACTTCTGCTCCCAGAAGTCCCGGAACCAAGGGTTCCGGTGGTTGTTGTAGGGATTGAGGCTCTGGAAGTAGTGGTCGAACTGACGGACGGGGTGCGAGGCCAGCTCCAGCGTGATGGCGCCATAGGCCACGTGCTCGCTGCCCTTAACGATGCTCTCCTGTGCTCCCCAGCCGTCGCTGGCCACCCAGGTGAATGAGGCATTGGCGCGGCTGGCGGCGGCGATGAGTTCACGTGAGTCATCACTGCGCATGAAGAGCACAACGACACGTGCGTTGGGCTTCTGCAACAGCTCGCGGATCACGCTGTCGTAGGACTTGCGGATGTTGGAGCGACCCACCTTCTCTGCTGTGGCGATGCAGATGTTGCGCTGGCGGGCTTCCTGCTCGAAGGCCTCGATCCCTGTCTCCCCGTAGTCGCCCTCTGAGGCTACTGTGGACACATAGGTCCAGTTGAAGAAACGCAAGATCTCGGCCATGGCTTTGGCCTGGTAGAAGTCGGGGGGCACGGTCCTGGCAAAGTAATCATAGCGCGACTTGTCACTGAGTTTGGCGCTGGTGGACGCGTAGCTTATCTGAGGGATCTGGAAGAGCCTCAGCAGGTTTGCCACCTGAGTGGGTGGGGGAGAGGAGGAAGGGAGAAGAACTTGTTTTAGACACCTGGAGGTAAATGGACATGAAAAATGAGTAATACCAGACTGTTGACCCAGCTTCCTTTTCACCTCTAGATCACTGAAGTTTTCTTAGCACATCACCAGATACTTCCCTGGATACTGTGTTTTGGTTATCAGGGAGCAGGTTTCAAACAGGTTTGGGAAGGAGTATTAGGAGAGAAATGAGAAGGGCAGTCCTTCCTGTCTCCCAGACTTTATGCTAGTTCCCGGGCTATCATCAGCCCTGTTCAGCTGTCTTCTGTGTGGTTGTTTTAAGTTTTTGGAGTCTTGCTATATAGCCCAGTCAGGCGATGAACTACAGGGAATTGGCCAAACTGGTTTTTAGAAAACTTGGCTGTGGTTGTATAGAGAGAGCCTGGGTGTTGTCTGATTTTCACTTCCCCCTCTTTTGCTAAAAATGGCAATCTCTGAAAGAGTTTAATTTGGGAACCTTATGCCACATGGACAGTCCAGATTAGATATTTATTATCTAGGGTAAGAAAAAAACATTAATTCATTTTGGTTCACTCAAAATTTTAGGCATATGCTTTTCTAAACTTCTGAAAAGATTGGCCAACATTTTCTTTGCTTTCTTTTTTCTTTTAAAATGTTGTTTCTGTTTGGGCTGTGTGAAAAGAAAGCATAAAAATGTGATTCTTATGGCATTTTTAATTAAAAAGCAAACAGGAAATATTAAAGACCTTATCAAGAAAGAACCACCTACTTCAAAATTTTAAAGCTTGAATAAAGAATTTAAATTTGTTATAATTTACCTACCAATAATATTTTACTGTTTTTATTTTTTGCATAATAAAAAAGGAAAGTGACACCAGCATATCAAAGAGCATTCTATGCATTGAATATTTACATAAATATTATCTTAAAATATTTACAAACATTGTATGTATACTTAATAATATGTTTGTTTTAATTTTTCCTGAATACTTTGCATATTCCAAACCCTTCTATCTCTATACTGACTTCAGCTAAGTTATGTAATATTCTAATTGTACTTTAATCAGAAACAACACTGAGTATTCTGATATACTCTATGAGTACTTTGAAATTTTCTTCTGGAAATTGTGGTTTCAGGTTTACATTTGACATGTAGGAAGCACAGCTTGAAAAAGGCAGCTGTTAGCAAAGAGCACGAGTAACATAAAACAACTGACATATGAGTCCCGATTAATCATCATTTCATCTGGCAAAGGAAACCAGCAGCCAAGTTCATACACAGTCACACAGCATGTTCTTGGAGATCTGTCCTGCTATTAAAACCAACACTTGATACCCCAGAGCTATCAAAAATGTTTTCTATATCTTTTCAAGTCCTGATACCTCTCCCTTAATTACAAATAGAGCAGCTAGAAAATATGGCACTTGCCATGTAAAACAAAGCAAATTTAAGACCCAAATCTTCCTTGCATTTGGTAAAAACTTTTTTTTTTTTTTTTAAATATCCTATGATATGGATGAATTCGGGGGAACAGAGGTACGTGGCTGGGTGGCTGGGTAGCTGAAGGCTTTTATGCCATTTATTTCTTCTTTCATCAGGACCAAGAGACCCTGAACACAATGGCCTACACTGTTTCATCTGAACATAGGAGTATCGCTTGTTTACTCAGCCTGATAGATGTGGGAATAAGCAAGTACTTCTAGATTGATGATCTGGCTTCCTTTGGATTTATGTACAATAAGAGAGAGACCTGCCCGTACAAAGGCTTGGCTTGGTAATGGTGTTTCTGGGTGGCACTAGAGAAACTTTCTTCTCTTGATGCTATAGTTTATTCTCATCTTCAAGTTACATTCTTCATGACCTTAACCCCTCAGGGAGGCAGGAAATAAAAGGACCTGAAAAATGGCCAGAGATATTATTTTCTGGCAGCTAGAGCCAAGTGAGAGGATCCTAAGCTGCCAAAACTTTCTTCTCCCAGAGGGGTACAAGTTATGAGAAGCTGCTTAAGAAAAGAGTTCTTGTCTGTTGACTGATAGGATCCTGTGGCTTTTTGTCTATCCAGGACGTCTTAAAACAATTTTCAGGCAAGGTAGGCTGTACAATAGAAGGAACCATGCACAAAGTAATGGATGCAGAAAAGGTTCCCTGCACTGGGAAGGGCCACAATGAGGTGTAGCATATTGGGGAGGGTGGTGGGCTAGAATAAAACTGTGATTGTTACAATTATTATAATTATTCGTAGCGTGTGACTATGAATCCGAAGGGTGAATCACAGAAAGACATCTGGGTGAGGAGAATAGGAGAGAAGAACACAAGTGATGTTGAGGCTTGGATTGTCTGTTGTTAGTAGGTGCTTTCTTACTGACATAAAACTTGAAACTAGCATTGGGGAAAATCCAGATAGTTGTCAGCTGGATGTTTCCTATCTCATTTGTCTCCAAACTGGGCATCTGAGGCATTCCTGACTTACTTTACTGGCCATATGGTTTCTCTGAGAAAGTATGAAGGAATAAGGGGAACTCCTACACTGGACATCATTTTAAAAGTAAAAGAAGAACCATTGTAGGATGGGGACGTAATGTGAAATTTTGAGAGAAAGTTATTCAGTTATATTATTAGCAGGAGTGGAGGAAGGAAAACCAGAATCAAGTTATATGTGCTTTAGCAAAAAATGGTTTAAAAGTAGAGGTACACTTCTCATGGCCAGAGACTCTAAAAAGGTACACAGGTTAAGAGAAATAGAAAGACTTAAAAATAACTCCAACCATATACAATCACCGCAAAGAAACAGAAAAGACAAGACCTTCAAAGAACCACTTGGTTAGCCTGCATGGGGGTATTTGATTGGTAACAGTACTAGTGACAAGGGATGGGTGCTAGAGGTGTGCTGGATCTTTGGGCATCCCCATGGATAGCATAAAAGATGGGAATTAACCCAGGAGAAGTAGTGGGACTAAAACACAAAATGTGAAAATGGAACCAAGTGATTGTTTTTTCTGTTTTGTGTTTAAATTATGCTTCAGCAAAAGACTTGGTGAGAAGGGAGAATCATTGGCTGGGGAAGATGGTTCCAGATTGTGAAAGAAAAGACCTTTTCCTGACCCTCTGTCATCCTCTATCTCTCCAGTGAGAATGTGTCCTAACCTGGAGATGATAATACAATTATATGAAAATGTTATCTCACATCAGTGTGGGAGAGAAAGACCAAACAGAAACCCATAATCATGTTATTTGAGTTTGCTTCCAGTTCTGAGTTCTGGAAGAAAGAGCAGATGAATCTATGGAATCACCATCAGTAATCTTTGAGAAATCAATAATGGGAGGACTGTCAGAGGGTTGAAAAGGAAGGAGGAAGGGCAAATTCAGGAAAAATAAATTAAGAGTGAATAAATCAATAAGCAGGATATATTTCGGTAACTCTAGTTTTTTTTTATTTTTATTAGAGGTCATGCAAGAGCTTAGAAAGACACAGCACCAATTCATAAAGAATGGATTTCACTAGAGAACACCTCAGCATTAGTTGAACAATTTAGGGAAGAACTATAGCCCTGGAGGACTATGACTCCCATAAGGCATCGGTGACATTACTTGGACTCTTGTGGAAAAGAGAAAGTGATAGGAATTGGATGAGAAAGTTGAATATATTCTAAGACAATAGTTTGAAACAAAGTCTATGTGAAGTGGTCAAGTCAGGTTAAATTTTTATCAGACTTTGGGAAAAAAAATGTAAATAAGCTACAAGATCTTTACATTTTAGAACTGGAAGGAACCATGAAGATGATCTAAGCCTTTTGTTTTATAGGTGAGGAAGCTGAAGCTCACAGGGTGAAGTGACTTTCCAGATTTTACACAGCCAATAAACAGAAAAGCTAAGATGAGAGCCCCATTTCTTGATTTCTCCCAAAGGACTAGACTTTCTCTGGCAATAAGATGATATGACATAGAGAGAGATGTAAATTTCTGGATTCAAATTAAAGTGACAAAAGTGAACAAAGAAGAAGAAAACTTGGGGAAAAATGAAGTTACAAATGCAAAGTTGCAGTTCAGCACCAGAAATCCAAGGAGAGCTAAAGTCAAAGATAGATTTTTGAGGGATTTACTCCCTTTAGATACCAGTTCACAATTCCTCAAGAGTGAACAGGGATGAGCTATCCACACAGTCCCTATTTTCTGAATTACTGTTTGTGGACTGCCCTATTTGGAAGCCTTTTAAGGATCTCTCATATTTTTAATAGTCCTAATATTTTTGTGTCAGCTAGCATTCTAGCTGTTGTAGGTGTATTATCTGCCTTAACTCTCATAACAATCTATGCAGTAGATACTACCATTAGCCTGTTGTATAAATTGAGAAACTGAGAAGCAGAGTTTCTCCTCCAGATCTTGCTAAAGAGCCCAAAGGTGGTGATAGGATTTGGCACTGTGGTCACCTTCCCGTTCAGTCCATTCTCAATCCAAGCCCTGCACCTCTGCCATCTGTGATTCTTCTCACTACACTATGGCAATGTTATATTTCAATTTTTTATTTTTTTAAAATTTTTATCTTTTTAAAAAAATTTTTTAATTTATTTATTTTTATTTTATTTTTTATTTATTTATTTTTTCAAATTTCTGACAGCATAAACTCCTTGATTTTAGGGCCATGAGTAATTAGTCCTTGTTATCAAAATTATACATATATTTTTTTTTCACTTTTCAGTCTATATTTTCCTGTGGCTCTGTGAGCATTTGTTTTCTGATTCACCATCTTCAGAGATACCAGCAGTTGTCTGAGAATCCACTGGGAAATTTTAACTGTGAGGTTGAAAGCTTCAAGCTATAAATATCATGATCATGTTCAGCTTCATGATTTATGTGAGAAATACAATGACCTTATGGCAGAGCCTGTTATTTCCCGGGGCTGGAGAGGCTGCACACAGATTTAATGGAACCCTTTCCCCTATGTGGTGTGTATTAGAGTTTGATATTCAGTGTTTGCACATGGAGTATTCATTTTCTGGCTGGTTTGAATTTATGTAGGACTAGCCATTGCCAGGTTTTCACTGTAACCTGTCAAGTGATAAATATATTATTGATCCTGTTGGCTAAAGGAGAAACATTTAGGATCCTGGGATGCTAGTCCTGGCCACGTACTATTATGCATGCTGCAGATGATATGGTCTAAAATTAAGATTTCTTGTATTATTCTCATTTTTGTAGTTGCAAGCTGGAGTTATTTAGGATGGTCATCGCTTGCAGTAGTTGTCCAAAAAAACCAATGTTACATGTTGTTGAACATCTGACACTGTTTTCCCATTCTTGTCCTTTCTGGAGGAGCTTGGTTCCATGTAGTTTCCTCAAGGTGTTGTGTTCTGGGTCTATGCACAAAGTTTAGTGCAAAGAGTGTTCTCAAATCTATATTCTTTTGCACATACTGTTCCTTCTGCTTGAAACGACCTTTACCACTTGTCTGCTCAGCGAATCTATTCAAGGGCCCCTTCTCTGGGAAACCCTTCTTTATGCCTCACCTCAAGCTGAGTTGTGCTCATTATCTGAGACTCTTGTGCTCCTTTATGTATTTTCCTCATGGCACAAATCAAAGTGTAATGGTGATTTCTAATTGCTAATTCCTCTTCTGGAATGAGAACTCTTAAGGACAGGGGATGTGTATTGTTAATTTCTGTTTCCTCAGTGCCTTGCACAGTATAGAAGTGCTCCATAATGTTTGTTACATGAATGAACCGATGAATGAGTCAGTAGTTTGCTGCTATCCCATGTAATCTTTTCTATTACAAGGATAGATTTCTGTGGGAAAAAAAATAGCTGGCTACCAGCAGGCAATGTAAAGATACTCTCAAACACTATTGATAAATAATTTGCTGTATAATGTGGATCTTTCACTAATTATGTTCTTTCCACTAAAATGAGATGACACATTAGACATGGAATTGGCTTAGACATTTAGGAATCTGAAGCAAAGGATTTCATACTATAAAAACTGATTTCTTCAAGTTATCTCTTTCACTAACTAGGAGTATACAAAAGGAAGTCAATATGATATCAACTGGATTGGGCCACTGAACCAATTCCTTTTGGGCTAGGAAACTGTCTTTTCATTCTAAGGAAAGCAAACTAAGAGCCTTATCCATGAAACCTTAGTTCTTGAACATCATACACCTAAAGTAGGAGTCCTATAAATGTATATCTAAGGCAAGATTCAACAAAGGAACTGATAGTAAGGTCTGCTGGTAAGGTAAGATTTTTCTGGAGACAAGTGCTTCCTGTACAAGATACATAAGCAGCCAAACTCCAGAGCTGTCCTTATACTTGCTTACTTATTCTTTCTTGGGATGTTTAAAACTTTACTTTTCCAATAATCAGCTGATTGTGGATGGATGCTACTGTAGACATCAAAACCATCCTTATGTTGGGAATTTTGAGTTAAAGACAAATTTATTTGGAAGCTTCACTTCTCCTAACATTTTTTTAGCTAGTCAGGGGGACTCTTCTTTTTAGGATTCCAGGTGTCATGCTTCATTTCAGTGATGTTCTGGTCATGAAAATGAAAAAGTATGAACTATGGGAAAGAGCTCAGGTAGTCTGTTCTTTGAGGTTGTGAAAAGGGAATATGAATAGGAAACTTCAGGCCCCTGTGAGCCTGCACATCAGTCCTGTGTGATCACCTTTCCCACTTAGGATACCCATGATGTACCCATTTGAAACACAAGCTTTCTGCCTTCTAGGATGGCACAATGCCAGATATTTTTTTTCAACAGAAGACAAAAAGGGATGTACAAGTACAGTCTAGTAGAAATAGATTACCTACTCAAATGATTGTCTATTCACAAGGATGCTTTTCAGCACTTTCATTGTCATTGGCTTCTGAGGCTGTGCTAATATATTAAAGGGAATGACAATGACTGATTTTTATGTGCATCTGTACTTACTTAAGAGTTCCAGATAGTCAGAGGTATCAAATGCTTACTTTCCCAGAGAAGTGTGGTCTACAGCACTGAAGTATATACATTTGAAAAATAACTCCTTGTGGCTGTCCTGGGAGTTAGGAGACTCAATAATAGACTCCATGGGTTTGCCTTTGTATCCTTTGCTATTCACCTATCTCTTTGGGTCTGTTTTTTAAGAATAAGTCTATAACTTTAATTGTTTTACCACATGTGCAGTGCTGAGAGCTTTGTTTCATTCTTTTAATTACATGATTATATATAAGCTTGGAAGAGAAACAGTGAGTGCTGCACTTTGAACCATCTGCTGCCTCATAACACATGTTATTACATAAAGCAGGATCTAAAAGTTGTGATGGTAAGAGACTTCAGTGACCCCTCTATTCTGAAGGATAAAGTTGCACTGGTAAGTACAAAATCCCGGGTTGGCTTGTATTTTAAACTGCAACTGGAGGTGGTGTAGAATTGAGAAACTGCCTGAGGAATTCAAGCTGTTCACATCACATGAGTTATCTGTCCATAGAGGATGCCAGTCATATTGTTATTATGGAAAGGATTAGTCATTTTTTTTTTTTGGACCACACTACCTGCAGCACATCTGGGAACATTTTGCATGGAAACAGTTGATTGCAGCCCATGTCTGAAGGCCAGAGATTAATCTGGATTTAGGAAATCACATAATAGAGTGTAGCAAATGCCAGTTTACTCAGTATAATCTGCAAAAGTCACTAACTCTTACATGCTGTGGCCCCAAAACACACTAGTCAAAGTTCATATTGCCTTTCCCATTCAACAGCATGACTCAGTCCCCATGATTTTGTATAGACAGTCCAGACAAAGGATTCCTTATTCATGGCAAAAACTTACAAAAATGGCTTGAAGCTAACCTGATTTCTATCCCAACTTCCTGAAATCACTGCACTCAACACCTATGGTTTGCAACCTAGACAGTAATACACTTTCATTTTCTTCATTTGTGACAAAGGTATTTATGAATAGAAAGTTTATCCATTTTGACATCTCAAGCTGAAATGATACGCAGACCACATAGGATTTCTTGAATCACATTTTTTTTTTCAGGAGACTAGCATTATAAGACATGACAAGTTTCTCATCATGACATTGGCACTCTGCATTGGGCAGGTGTCTGTCTTGCTTCCTTACTAACAAGGCACTATCTCAGGAATAACTTTGTTTCCACTCTGATTTGGGAAGTATTTAGAGGAAGAACCAGAAGGCATTTGCTCACAGAATCAGTCTGCATCTGATTTTTGCTCCCTTTTCCCTCCGTGAGTTTATTTTCAAGAGCAGTCATGGAATCAAATTCATTTGGGTTCTAGGCATTGACAGTGGGATCAAAAGGTCTATGTCAGATCTGGTCCACAGTAAATTGATGTTTGCCAGCTACACCTGCAAAAATGTGGTTCCCAGGAAGACCTCACACCAAGAGACCTGTTAGAAGCATGTCCTTTAGTACCTTGGGTATTGATTTTTGACAATGCCTGTTGAGGATCTAATAGAGGCACAAGTTGCACTGAAGTATATTTTCTGTGACCCAGTAGTCACTTGTATCATGATATGACAAATATGGCCTTACCAATAAGAAAGGAATTTCTACTCTTGTGGTTGTTAACCAAAGGCCAAAAGTTGTTGACATGCTTGAGGGGAGCTGAGGGCTATAACCTAATTTTTAAAAAAGGTGAGTATTTACTTCTGAGGCCCTGGGGCAGTAATTTAGGGCAAAAGATTCTATGCCATATTATGTGTAGCAAATAGAACTGTGTTATCCATGGTTTCTCTGTTAACTGTTCTTTCCTTCAACAGAGCTGTCAGAGATGAAAGCAAATAGTGTATTGGTTCCTTGCACAGGGTTGGAATCAAACAGGCCAGCATTTGGAACTCCACCTCTTTCCCTCACTAGCTGCATGAACATAGGCAAATTATTTTAACTATTGAGCTTCAGTTTTCCCACCTGTAGAGAGGAAATAATAGCAGTCCCTCACTTGAAAAGTTACGTGAGGATGTAGTGATGACACATATGAAGTACTTAACTCACTCGCTGGTACTTAGTAAAGGCTCAAAAAGTGATAGAGTTGCTAATAACGTCTCACTCTTCAGTCATTCATCCAGCAAACTTTGATCAATGCCCATGGTACCAGGCAGTATTCTAAAATTTAGGTTTCTATGATGAGTAATGTACTCCTACTATCTTCCAAGAAATTATAGTCTGGCACGAGACAAACATTACCAAGGTTTAAGATTTTGAGGTGTATGTATACAAACTTAAACAAAACACAGGTGAAGGAGCAACTCATAATGATACTCAGGTAAGTCATGGCTGATTCCTGTAGAGAGGAGACATTTAGCCTTGATGTTATTTATTTATTTATTTACTTATTTATTTATTTATTTCATTTAGCCTTGATCTTGAAGGGCCAGTGAAACTTTGCTAGAGAAAGAGGAAAGGAAGTTTTAAGGCAGAAGGAAGAATTTGGAGACAAAGAAGTATTTGTTTTAATAGTGTAATTCAGTATTGTTGGGGCAACCAGTGCTCTGCAAGATTTAGTAGAGAGTAAAGAAGAAAAGAGGGACTGTGGCTAGACTGCTAAGTGTTTTATATGTTATGCTAAAGATTTTGGACTTTATTCTTTAAAAGATAAAAAGCTATTAGAATTCTTGATTAAGAGAATGGCTTGATCAAAGTTGTGTTTTAAAAAGGCCATAGTGGATGATATCCAACTTGAAAAGAAAGAGTCAGGGAAGGATGATGAAAAGGACAAAACATGCATTCCAGCCTTGGCTGTGAGTTCATGTAATCCCAGTAATGATGAATAAATTCATACTAGGAATATCAAGATTGGAGGTGTAAAGAAAAGTTCGAGTCCACTTAAAATTGTTTTATTTGATTGGTAGTAATTATCAAATACTTATGTCCCCTTTGTTATCCTGTTCGTGTCATTACGGGTCACTTGAATTCTTTTTGGAAGGAAGCAGGTCATAAATAATACTGGTTGTTGAACAGTATGGAAAGGCTGAAGAACTTTCAAATCCCTGGAAGCATCTCAGAAAAGTGAACATTAAGATTTTCTTGAACGTGGAAATGAAAATTGAGAGTCAGTTAAATAACCATCCGTAAAGTTGAAATTTACTGGATGGCATCAACCTTTGTTTATTGTTGCGTTTCTTTAAATCTGGTTCTTAGTGATACTCCTTACAACTGCTGTGTAAGCATAGGTAATCTGTGCTTAATACAAACATACAGTTTTCACTTCTTTGGAAAGTTACTTTTCTATAGAAAAATTCGGAACACATTGTAGATTATGTGTTCAGTCACATCTGTTTTCCACATTGGGAAAGCTTAATTGCCCGGTTTGTGTTCTGTGAGGCCTTACTGTGAACCTGATGGCAGCTACCCAAGCTGGAGGCATGGTGCCTGGGAGAAACCAACTTGTCCCTGGGATGCATGCCCTGCACATTCAACCCTATTAAGTGATGGCAAATGTTTCAAGATGCTTTGCCATTCTGACCACTTGGCAAGGAAATCTGGTCTATATTTGGAATATAATTTTTGAAAGTGTTGCTTCTATTGTATTCTCCCCTGTGTTGCCAGTTCCCTCTGTTGGAAGGTAAAGTCAGAGCTGGCAAGAATCAAGACTTTGTCACTAGTAACAGAGGGATTTCCATTATATACCAGGTGGTGATGTCAAAAATAGCAACACCACAATTTTAGTGTCCAAAGTCCCACTGATATACTGCCTGGAGTATCAGCGTTTGCTTAGAGTTAAACTGCAAGTGTTTTTGGAACACTATTCTTAGATTTCCAAAGTCCATTAATTAGAAAAATGCTCCGTACATTTTCAACTGCATTTTTCATAGACCAGTAAAAGCACTTCTACTACATTAAATCAATGAAATTTCATTATTATAAACTGCTAAGTGTTGGCTCCTTCCATATTGAAACACTGAGCTTTATGTATATTGATCCATTTAAAAGGCACATGTTTAATGGTATTTGAAAAGAGAATTTTGTGTTGTTAAAGAAAAATCATATCTCAGGTATAGGTAAAGGAGTCCTGTTTCAATTAGCTCAGTTCTTCATCTATCTCATAGTATAAAACACCTGCTGTACATCAGGAATGTCTGCATTCCTTGCTTGTCATCCTGTGACCTCCATCATAGACATGTGGCCGCAATATAAGCTGGTTCTCAGCCATGGGCCATTTTGTTGCCCAGCAGATGTTGGTCCTGATGGCACTTGTTTCTCACAAGAGTAGTTTCCAAATAAACACATGACAGAAGGGGAATTAATTAAGGACTAAATTAACCCTAAAGCCAAGGGAAAAAACAGTACATCTTAGATAATTACCTCTGGTGAGAAATTTCTATGATGTCACAGTGTTAACAAAAGCATTTTAAAACTACTATTGCCTCTTTCCCTATGATAAAGTCCTTGAACAGTGTTGTCCTTTTCTTGGAGGAGAGGAAGCAGGAGCAATGAGGGGAGGTTTCAAAATAATCAGCACTGTGAGATTGCTTTAGAATGAAAAGTCTGGAAAGGAAATAAATAAAAAGATGCTATCTGAGATGACTTTTGAGTTGGAGTTTTCTGAAGCTTAGGCTATGTGTGTGGATGATCAGGACAGGAGTGTGGGAGGCAGCAGGCTATGGGGATCCTAATGTTGATTCCAGTACTTGCAGAGTGGTAAAACTTGAACTTGGTACCTGACTTTTATGACCCTCAGTTCCCCTAAGAATTCTTTCTCTTGAACTGGAGATGTTAAAAGTTAAAAAAAAAAAAAAACTAACAGATTATTATACTATCAACAATAATATGTATTAAAATCTAAAATGTTAAATGCTCATTATGTGTGAAACACTATTTTTTGTGGGTTTTGTATATTTTCTTATTCATTTAATTCTTACAATAAGCAGGTAAGAGAATGCTATTAATATCTCCATCTTAGACATGAGGAAAGAGGCAGTGAAGGCTTCAATAAATCCTCATCAGTCCACATGTAGAGTTTTAAATCAGTGAGCTGAAAATTTTCAAGAAAGGCATGATAAAAATGTGTAGTTGTAGCATATCTGTGCTATGATCACTATAGCTGCAATATTAAGCTTGCTAATGAAACTCTCATCTTTCCTTTTGTGGTGAAACACTAAAGATGGATTCCTCAGTGGATCCCTAAAGTTGTCACTCTGCTTTTCTTGAGGATAGGGTTATATTTCCTTCTCTTTTGCATTAGCGGTGCACATAGTATGTGGCGCTCCGATGACACTGTGCACAAAGAGACTGTGTAGAACTAGACTGGACTAGGGACGCAGTCCTGACTATATCTGAAGTGGCCCTGGGTGCCCAGCTTCTAAGGACAAGTGAAGTAGAACCCCTAGAGCTGCTCTCAAATCAAGGCATCTTTTGTGGCACATGTGTGGGCAGTGGAGGAGGGGAGAGTGGGAGAAGACCTTTGTCCTACATGCTCACTTTGCTGCATCATCTTTCTTTTGCATCAAACCCAGGTTTTCAGCTGTCAGAAAATGCTTATTTTGAACTTATGAACATCTAGGCTGATCTAGAATAGGTGGTCATAGCTATGACCCACCAATTCAAGATTTGTTTAGGGATTTTCAATCTTCTGGACATGTAGTAAGGTTATCATCCTGTTAATTCTCTCAGTTCATTAAAAAAAAAAAAAGTTTATTCTCAGCCTGGTAGAGGCACTATCCTAAGTGCCCCTGGTACAAAGGCTAAAGGATGTGTTTCCTAAACTCAGGTGGCTTATAGTTTGGTGGAAGAAAAGATATGCAAATAAACAATTATACTTAATAAGATAGTAGCAGGGACGTGTTTATGTAGTGGAAACTTGAGAAAGGTTTCTCAAGAAGGGTAAGGTTGGAAATGAAGGTAGGTAGGGTTTGGCAAGGCCTGCAGACAGCTAAAGAACATTACATTCCAGGTGGAAGAAACACTATTCTCCCTTTCATGAAAGAATGTGCAGATGGTATCTCAGAGGCTATGAGGAGGTGACTTTCCAAGGAGCCTTCAGAAGCAGCCTTTCTGTTTACACTGATCTGAATGTCTTTTTCCTGCTCACGTCCATTCCTTCCTGCTCATTCTGTTATTCTCTCTAGTCTCCTAGGGCTTATGATGTCAAGTAATACTCAGGTCCTTTTCTGGTCCCTGTTTTATGTATGGATTTGATATTTCCTAATTTGCTTATCCAGGCCTCAGGGGCTCATAAGATGTCTATTTTTAAAATTTTATTTTATATTCTCTCTGCTCCACATTAGCCAGACTCTACACAACAGTGTTCGTGATACTCCTGAAATGTAAATGCTTAATAAATGCTTATTTTCTGATGAAAAATGATTTTATGAGAGTCCTAGTTGAATATGTAGGTAATTGAGATGCTCGATTCACTGAGTTCATAAAAGCACTACCATAATCAAGTGAAATAATAACTGGCTGGGCTTCTTCAAAGTGATCCTGACACAAAAGAGCCTGTTATTTATTTTGCTTCATGTTTTAGATACTATTTCCCTTTGCAATCCCTTATATCCCAATAGTAGAGTATTTTGTTTGTGCAGCATGTAATTATAAAAATGAAGAAATGCCCTTAAATGCCATGTAGTTCACATACCAATATGTTGCTTCATTCTCCTCAAAAATGGGTGTTTTGCATGAATAACTCCAATGACAGAAGACTCACTTCCTCATATTCCCTGCTTTTTCATTTCTAGGACATCTCCTTTACGTTGGCCCTAAATGTGCCTTGTTCTAGGTCAGTGATTGCCAGTGGGGGAGGGCCATAACTTTGTGATTTGGCAAGGCATGGACACATTTTTGGATGTCACAACTTTACAACTTGGGGTGCTGCTGGCATCCAGTCTAGTGAGTGGAGGCCAGTGATGCTGTAACCCTCCCCCAAAGCACAGAGGCAGCTCCGGCCCAATAGTGCTGATGCTGAGAAACTCTGCTCTTGATTCACCTTATTTATCCATGGAATAAGTATAAATTTGTCCATCCCACTGTCTATCTGATACTTGGACACAGCTAACTGCATGAAGGCTCTTGTATCTCCAAGTCCTTCGACTATTTTTCTAATGCTGTTATAATAAGACAAGCAATTCATGTGTGACTCTTCCCAAAGCATTTAAATATAAAAGAGGGAAGCCTTGAAGGAGAGCAGTGCTTCAGACAAACTGACCTGTGGTGGGCCACGTTCACACTGTGGACTTGGGTGGAGGAAAAATAGAGTGGTGTCTTGATGTGCTGTTCCCCTCGCCCCATCTAGATAAAATCTGTGAAACTTACTGCAAGGGATTTAATCTAAGGAATTATTTTTGTCAGAGACATGACGTGAGCAATGCATGGCATGTCCAAATCCATGTCATGATAAACAAGAATGTTATAATGACCCTCTCCCACGGTAAGAGAGGTCCTAGGATGTGGGTATTGCTAAAAATTCTGTTAAAGCACCTGGCTATCCCAGGCATGAAAAAGAGTTAGTGAAATGCTCTTAACACTCTCTTCCATCCTTTCTCTGAGCTCACCTTGTAGATGCCATCTAACCCATGTCCCCATTTGTTGTGAGGTCACTTTAACCCTCAGAGACACAACTGGGTCAATTTATACCTGTCATTTCAGTTAAAATGTGCTCTAGGTTGGCAAGAAAGACTGAAAAAATGATACAGCCTCTGAAAAGGAGTGAGGAACATTTTTTGGAAGGATTTAAGGGATGTTTTTGAATGGAGAATTGAGAAGCTCTAACTACAGTCTATTAAAAAAGGCACAAACATAAACAGTGCTTCAAAATGAGTACCGTGTAGACAATGGCCAGCTAAAGGCAACCAATCTGATCCTCTTCTTGAATAAATATGGTTTTCCCTTGAAGTGGGTGGACTGCAGGCTTACAGAGAAGAGCAGCAGCATCTTAAAAATGCTTTGAAAAGAAACTGATTCACCAGAGGGGGCAAATAGACCCCAGGTATGTTTGCTAATAAAGAAAGATTTTTGATGCTAGCTTTCATTGATTATCCAGTTAAGAAATCAATACTTTGTTTTATAAAAAGGACAACCACAGAGTAGTTTGCACTCCTTAATAAGAATGTTGGGAAAACAATTATTAAGGTCTTCATCCATGGTGATACAGCTTAATTCAGCAAATCATTAAGAATTTCCCCTTTTAGGCAGTTTTTACTCCCTGCAAACAATGCCTATTGTATGAGCTAACCCAGCAGGAGGCATCTCCTCTGCTGACTTCTGGAGAGTTCTTTTCCGTTAGTGAGGAGATAATGAAAGAAGAGGAAGCTGGAGAGAAAGCATCTCCTGGAGCAATCCCACCAATAAAATCATCTAGGCTCACACGGGGAGATTATTATCATTCTCTAAAATTCTCTCTCTCACCAGGCAATTTTGTGACAGAAAACTGTGCTTTAGTTTGGGACTGGCACTACAATTAGATGATAGAAGTTTTTAGCTGTAGTGGATTCGTGATAGTACATTTCTACTATAGCTTCACCCCCTTTTCTCCCTCTGCTCAGTTCAAGCAAATATACTTTCCAATAAGTATTCAGGGAGTCAGAAGTAGTTAAAAATAGATTGCAGTGTTGACTGACATGAATGAATCTTTGTGGATAGCTACACACTGTCACCACAGTTACCAGACACCAGGGTCAATGATGAGATTCCAGTCTAGGATCAGTAGGTGAGTGTGAGGGGTACCCTGAAAAAGCCACTCTCCTAAAATGTTTTCTTCCTTAATGTACAAGAGTGCTTTCAGTTCACCGTTAGAAATGTATCGCTTTGGATTGCCTTAGACTATTTGTTTTAAAATTCTTATTAAAGTTTGTTTCAAGTATATAATACACTTTAATTCTTAGGTCTATAGCTAAGAGCCCTCTAGGACCTCTCTTAATTCACCCTGCCTAGCTGAAAGCAAGGCCCTGTGGGGAAGGATCCCTCAGAAGGTTGTCTGGAGTCTAGTGTGTATACACATGGCTCCTCCTCCTAACTTACTTTGGATGGGACCAGTGTGTGGACTAGTCAGATCCTGAGCATTCAGGACACCAGGAGGTGTCCTTTTAGGAGGGAATGAAGCTTTCTCTGTACTTCCTCTCCAGCTCACCCCATTACTTGTGTCAGGGCCTTTTTCTCTGGCACACAAACATTTGCCACCAATATTCTAATTGGCCTCCAGCATCTCATTCATAATGAGATGTAGCCTTTCTTCAGTGGAGCTGTCATTCTATCAGTCTTCCTCAAAGCTTTTCTAAATGTCATTTCTGACCTTGTGAGCCTAATGAACACATTCTGAGTTGTAGTTACTGTTATTTCATAGAAGTATTGTCCCTGGAGTCAGATCCTAAGTTCCTTGAGGCCAAGGCCGTGTTCTCTCTTACTTTAGTGGTCTTTCTACCTTTGTTGAAGCGTAGGACACGCAGAAGGGGATATATTCAGATTGACTTGATGTTGAAATACACGGGGTTCCAACAGTGATTTGGCCATGGGGAGAGGTGTGGAGTTGGTTTTAGGTATGGCTCTTCCACTGACTTCCTATCATTGTGGGGACATAATAGTCACCATTTATTGAATCTTTTAGTGTTTTGGTGAAGCATTTTCCACAGATACTCTCAATTTATCCTCTCAACAACTTGCCAAGATAGATGCTATTTTGCTTATTTTACAGGTAAGCTAGTAAATGATGGAGTTGGAATTAAAACCCAAGTCTTTCTGGTGCCAAAATCGATATCCTTTTCATTATAGTGTGATACTTTTGGTTTCCTTATTTACACTATGGAGACAGAAACTATATCAGCATTTGTGACTTTATGGTGTTATTGACCAGATGAATGAAATAATAAGCCAGGTCCTTTGATGATTAAGAAGTGGCTTCTTCCTTTGTGACCTTGTACAGCATTTTAATAGCCCGGATTTTTCTAAAACAATCTGCCCTTTTTTTGAGGAGTACATAGGTAGTAAATGAATAAAATTAGATTAAAAAAATCTATGTGCCTGGCACAGTTTGTTAATTACTTTGGATAAATTGTTATTTACACATCTTTTGTAGAATGTTATTTATTGCACTGGGAGAAACTAAGGTCAGAAAAGCATATATGTAATCCCTTACCAGTGCTAATATTGAGTATAACATAAAATTTATAAAATGATTGACACTCATTTGGTGAAATTATTATTGAAAGATGACAGATACATATTTTTAATTCTCTCTTCTCAAATAACAAATCCCATCTCTTCTGATCCAAGTATAGAAATAGTGGCAAAATTAACATAATATGCTTTGAGATGTGTAATATTTTCTATCCACCTAATGAAGTCAAAGGGTGTTTATGAAAAACCAATTATCCTAATTACTCATAATATGAGGGTGTGTTCTGAAGAAGGAAATAAATTTGAAGTACCTCATTTAGAACAGCACAGAATTTTAAATGCAAGGAATCTGAGATAGAAATAAGGTTATTCCAATTGGCAAACAGAGCCAATTTCAGTGGTTTATGACATATAAAGACATGAATGTAATCTGACTTCCTTTAGTTCTTGTGGCTTTGATTATAGTAATTTGGTAGGACACAAAGTACATGACTTAGAATCTTGGATTTTTATTACTGTGACACAAAATATTGAACTGCAACTAACATACAGGAATTAAATGGGACAGTTGAAAGAGCACAAAAGTATGCAAGATCCGAGTTATAGTTTTGAGCTACCTACCGATGGGTGTTTTCATGAAACCAGTCTTTCTGGGGCTTGGGAAGGTGTCAAGTTTGAGTTAGGCAGTTTCTTAGCTGTTTTCTATCTCTAAAGTTCTGTGACCCTCAAAGTGAGCATTGCTAGAGTTTGAATAATATGTTCCTTCTTTTCCCAACAGAAGTAAGAGAGCCAGTTATCAGCTTTCTCTCTAATTTAAGTTGCATGCTGAATTGTTCCCTTTTTTTCTTTACTGTAGTCATTTGTGGATTTTCTGTGTACATTTTCTGATTTACACCATGAGAAATTGTTGACGATTTATCTCTGAACAAAATGATGCCTTAGTAAAAACTAGTATTAAAAAAATAGAGTTTAGATGTTATTTCTTCTTGTGACAGAGTGTATCGATGGATTCAAATCACCACACCACCTTATTCACACATCCTTTGGTGACATAACTTTGCAGCGCTTGTGCTGTGGGCAGGACACATTTCTCTGCTTCTTGACTCTGGGCTGAGCCCTGTCTGTTGCTTTGGCTAATGGGCTGCTAGCAGATATGACACAAGCAGAAGCCTGGAAGGGGCATGTGCAGTGAAGTTTGCATTCCCTTGCACCTCTGCCATTTCCCTGAGAAGAAGTCTTGGGCCAGCCCACTTATTTGAGGTGGAGGATAAGGGACAACCTAGAGTATAGCCACCCATAGCTGAACCCCACCTCAATCAACTCATTCTAATTGATCTTCAGAATTACAAACTATAATAATAAATAATTATTGTTTTAACTCATTCAATTTTGGAGTAGTTTGCTATGCTACAGTAGCTACCTGATACACTTATAAACAATTTTCATTGCTAGAGAAATGTTCCTTCTGCAAACCTGTCTTATAAAATACCCATAGAAGTCATCAGTTATATTATTAATATTATCCATTAATGAAATCTTTAGAATATTTTCTTTTTGATTCCCTGGGACATAAAACCAAAGAGACATAGCATTTTAGCAATAGCACTGGCCAGTCTTACCTGTATGGAAACACTGCTGTATGAGCCGCCAATGACCCCTGCAATGAGCAGTGGGATATTTTCTTGAATGGCGTAGGATCCATCAGGACACATATACTCAGCTTCATCCACTTTAGTTAAAGATGCCCTGACAAATTCCAGCGATTGCTCTAATGCATAGGTATCCCTTGAGCATGTATCCAAAATGTGTACACCCAACTTCACTCCTGGCAGCAAGTAATTGTCTTTGTTGATTTCATCAATAGCAAACAACATGGCTTCCAGGCGTTGGATCCCTCGGTCTTCATTGATTCGCCCACATTCTTCAGTTCCGGTGCCTTTTTCATTAATAGGAAACAGACCCCCTAAAACAAGGTCACCTTCTATTTTAATCTCCCTCCTCAGAAAGTTGTGGTCTCCTAAAGAGAGTAAAAATCCCTTTGAAAACAAAGCTAACGTAAAAACTTGGAGTCTCGTCAACATCTTCATGAATCCCGTTTCTGTACCTCTGGGAGATATCAATGGATGAAGCCAGTGTTGCCTGCTAGT
>RCUC01139018.1:0-23051 GCA_003697995.1 Taxidea taxus jeffersonii | reverse complement strand
TTAAAAAAAAAAAAAAAGGGTTAAATCATTTCCAGAACCAAATACTGAGCCATATTTTTACCTGAGTCTGAAACCTGGGCTTTCAAACACTACGCTTAGCACTATAACCATCTGAGAAAGAAAAACCAAATAATCATTCAAAAACCCAGCCCCAGGTTATGTATCAATAGTTTATTATAGAGCTTGGATCCGGAGCCATGCCAGCCTGGATCTAAAGCCTGTTTTCTATTTCCATTACTACCTCCTTTATACATTTTTTCAAGTATATCAGTGCCTTTTTTTTTTAAGAGTATAATCAAAATCTTCAAGCCAATCTGTGTGTGTAGAACTTATTTGAATTTTAGTTAAAAATGTAACCAGTGAATCAGATCAACTCATCTGGTTATTCTATTTAGCTTTTGCAAAATATCATTGCTTTTACTCAAGCATTTTCAATTAAGTGGAGCTACAGGCCCAGAATGACCACACGGTTTCATTAACATCAGTTGGCTCCTTCACTTCTCCCCCATGAGACCTGACTTTATTAATAGCCTCTCAGTGTCATATTTGTCCTAGATTATGAAAATGGACTCACACCTCCAGCCGCCTTTGTTGAGAAGTGTAACACCTCTCAGAGCTTCCAAAGGCTACCCTGCAATGTTTGATCAGCTCTAGAGAGAAGAGCCCTATCTAAAGCAGCCATTCTTCTCAGGAATGGAGGAAACAGTTTCCTTAGAAACAGGGATTACAAAAGAGCTCTTAGAATAGCTTCTCCTAAACTCAGGTTTTCTTCAATTCCAGGCCTCAGATAGTCTTTCAAGTAGAGACATAATATGAATAGCGAGCCCAGCTGGATGTATGTAATGACATGAAGAGAAATGGCCCGTCCATGGGCAGCACACACAAGTGTATTCAGTACTCAGCAAAGGGCTTGGCAGGGATGGTATTTAACAAATACTTGCTAAGTGCTTCAATGAAGATAGGGTCTACCTGAATTTGAATAGCGTAGTAAAGGGAACTGAAACATAAATTAAAGAATCAGGGCTTAAGCTTGATTCTAGCGTCTATTACCCATGTGGTCTTAGGCAACACAATACCTTCCCTAGTTTGTTTCCCCATCAATAGAAATGATGAGAGTTATCCAGCTGGTCAACCAAATAAGGTTGTTCATGAATATGAAAGGATCTTATAAATTTCAAACACTTCTATAAATATAAAGGAGTTATTTTTACATTCATTTTGTCCTTCTAGAAAATCCCAAAATGATTACATTTTCACAGCTATAAACAAATGTCTCTAAGATTTAGCATACTGTGCTGTAACTGGTAACTAATTACTTTCGTGTATACCACCAAGCTGTGAACTCCTGAGCATGGGAACAATGATTTTATTTCACAAATCTTCACACACATCCTATTCAACAAATGCCTGTTAAGTGAATATACTGAAGAAATGACACACAAGAATGTTTTCAGACTTTTTTTTTCTTTTTCAAATCTTTTAGCATTTATAGGAAATTTTAAAAAGTTTATAGGAAATTTAAAAAAAATTTTTTTTTACTTGAGTATAGTTAACACACAATGTTTTATGTTAGTTTCAGGGGCAGAACAAAGTAATTTGACAAGTTTATATGTTATACTATGCTCACCACAAGTGTAGCTACCACTCCTCAGCATGCAACATTATTACAATTCCATTAGCTGTATTTCCTGTGCGGTGCGGTTGAGTCCCATGACTTATTCATTCTATAACTGGAACCCTGCGTCTCACGTTCCCCTTCATCCGTTTTGCCCATCCCTCATTTCCTATCCTCCTGGCAACCATCAGTTTGTTCTCTGTATTTACAGGTCTTTTTCTGCTTTTCATTTGTTTATTCATTTGGGTTTTGTTTTGTTTTAGATTCCACCTATGAAAATCGTATGGTATTTTTCTCAAAACCTGATTTATTTAAACTAATATAATACCATCTAGGTCCATTATGTTGTTGCAAATGGCGCAATCTCATCCTTTTTATGGCTGTGTGATATTCCAGAATGTGTGTGTGTGTGTGTGTGTGTGTATGTGTGTCTGTGTGTGTCTGTGTGTGTCTGTGTGTGTCCATGTGTATTACATCTTTCTTATCCATCTGTCTATCAATCAGGACTACATCAAAATAAAAAGCTTTTACACAGACAAGATAACCAGATTTTTGAAAGCATTGAAGAAGAGATTGGTAATTATATAAACACAATTCCATTTCAATAAAATATTTTTTTGTTCACTGTTACATTGTCTCTGACCTGAGACTTGAAGGAAGTTATGTTTCTTTAGAGGGGAAAGGCTGCAGGGCTGTCTACCTTAACTGAGCTAAAATTTCCATGAGGACAGAGATTGGGTTGATTTTGCCTGTGTTTCCATCAAAAAGAGCAATTTCTAGCAGACCGCTGAGTACAGTAGACACTCAAACACCTTACTTAGTCTTTATTACCCAGAAGTTATTTGTTAAGTGGATAAACAAATAAATGAGTAGCTCCTAAAATTTGGAAGATAAAATATTGGCAAAGGAACTTACTATTCAATTGAGCACAAAAATAATGCACTGGTTAAAGAAAGACAATTTTCACATACCTTGCTGATTTCAAATCCAAAGACTTCCTCAAAGTATGCTGGCTGACTAATAAGCAGTAAGTAAAATGTCCAGCTTCTGCAGAAGTTGGCAACAATTATTGCATAGACAGGCATAGATGTAAAAAATTTCCTCCATGGGGTCTTGAATTTCTGAAATCCCAAAAAAAGAGCCATTCTGACCATTTACAATATTTTCTGACTTAAATGGGAATAATAGGTGCTTTGCATTTCCAGGATGTATATGCTGAGGCATGAGTAGGAGGTAATGAAGTTAATTGCAGCAGTCTAGTTAACCTTAGCTGCATGAATAATTGTTGGAAGAAAAAAAGATATTAGCCACTTCTTCTGATTAAATTGTTCCCATTTGAGGAATGTATAAGATCCTACATTTATAGAAAACAATTCCAAAAGCACAGATCCTAGTTTCCAAGTTGTTTTTTTTTTTTTTTCTGACAGTGATAAATCACACCTCAGCTAAAGATCCTTGCCCTATCAGTGACCTTGTTGGTATCCAAAATATTTTATATAAAACACTGAGAATTCAATATAGTTAGGAGGAGAAAAATAAGAAAAATTAAAAGTGCAATATTCTAGACCCTATATAAGGTTAATAATACCACTACCTATCTATAAATTCTCTTTAATATGTATTTTTTAAAGATTTTACTTATTTCGGGCCCCTGGGTGGTTCAGTGGGTTAAAGCCTCTGCCTTCGGCTCAGGTCGTGATCCCGGGGCCATTTGACAGCTAGAGATCACAAGTAGGCAGAGAGGCAGGCAGAGAGAGAGAGAGGTGGAAGCAGGCTCCCTGCTGAGCAGAGAGACCAATGCAGGGCTAGATCCCAGGACCCCGGGATCACGACCTGAGCCGAAGGCAGAGGCTTTAACCCACTGAGCCACCCAGGCACCCCTATAAATTCTCTTGATAGACAACGAATGTCAATATAAATTCTATAATACTGAAGGGTATGGTTCTATAAAACTCACATGGTACACAGCTGGGCTGAAGTATGTGGCTACCCAGCACAGACCATGGACACATCATAACTAGTTATTTATGACATTCAAAACATTCAGAATTAACCACCTACATGGGATTGGCTTTGCTTATGATACCTATTTAGAAATTATATCTAGTGTACTCAAAGATCCTATATATGCCCAAATATGAAGCAAGTATCTTCTCCTAAGACTAACATTTTTAGACCCAAAAGTGTCTCTCATATTCTCACTTCCTCAGTGACTTTATTTTGAATGTCAAAATACTGTTCAGTGAAGTCAGAGTAGCCTGAAATAACTCCACTTAATGCTAGCTTGGGATCGTTAACCTGGCCAAATTAGTAAAAGGAGAGGCAAACATTTTTTACACAGATTTGGTAATTACTCCTGGATGAAGAGCCTCATAACTGCTAATGTTGGCTGTGACTCTAATTACTCTAATTAAGCCTTTAAGGTCACTTTAACAGTAACATGTTAAGAAGTTACATCATCGCGATCACAAATACATATGACAAAAAAGAAAAACCAAACCAAACCAAAAGCATCTCCGAATAATATATAATGAGTACGGTGGCTTTGAATGAAAATATCCAGTGACTGTATCACAGCTGGGTTGAAAATGTGCATTTTTTCAACCCTATATACTCTGGGAAGATAATGCCAGATAAATATACTTATTTCACAGAAAATGAAAATAGATGAATACAAGGATGTCAGCATTGTGGTATTATGTTGGTGTAAGAAGTAACTTCAGAATATTATTAAAAGTAAATAAGTTTTTCTGCTGGGAAAGTGTTTCTATTATTCATATCTGGATCATCTCTACTAAGAACTTTATTCTTCAGGTTGTAAAACACTTCATCAAATGTGAGATAGAAGCATCTAATTTTATACCTTAAAAAATTGTTCGGAGTCATAGGAGGGCTTATAGTATTCTGATAACAGTCTACTTACTGACCTGGTTGTTTGCTTCACATGTGTGTATGGCTTACAAAAATTAAGCAAGTTGTTCACTTATTATTGGTGTGTTTTTCTGTATACAGGTTAAGTTTAATTTTTTTAAGAAAAAATATTTAAAAGACATTACAGTCAGCTGCAATGTGCACTCCTTAATTAGCTGCAGAGTCCAAAGAAATAGCCACAAAGGACATATGGTATTAGACTAGATATTTGAATTTGGACTGGGTATTAGAAATCAGAATATGATCTAGATATTAGGTAATTTTAGGGAATTATTCTTCACTGTTTTAGATATAATAATAGTACTTAGATTGAAAAAGTATTTTTAGTTTTCTAGAGATGCATGTGAAGTATTTGTGCTAAAATGTTAGGAGATCTCATTTCCTTTGAAATCATTCAGCAATAAGAAAAGTGAAATAAATAAGGCAAGGTGTTGACAACACTTGCGTGTTTGCAGTGGATACATGGATGCTTCTGTTACTATTCTCTCTGTTTGCTGTATATGGAAATTTTCACAATAAAAATTTCAAAATAACCGTAAGTACGATGACTAAAATGCAATCTCATTTTTAATTTTGATTTAAAGCTACAGGAAAGTATCAAACATCAGTAAGAAGTAGAAAATTATGTTTGGAAAAAATATTATGTTTGGAAAATATTGTGTAAATGGACCATAACCATCTGTCCATTTACAGATAGAAACAGGCAGGAGGAAGTTCTAATGCCAGTCCAGAGTGAAAGAATTTTTTTTAAGTACTGAAGTTTCACTTCTGAATGATATCCAATATGGGATTTTTTTTTTTTATTCATTAAAGGCCTCAACAATAGTGGGTGATATTTAGACCTTTTTTACCTAAGATGAGATGTCAAAGACAGACCTTCTCTAACAACGACGTAGAGAATCAGAGCTGGACTAAAACTTAGTTAGAAAGAGGGGAGGAGCCTTCAAAAGAAAGAGAAGCATAAGCTATAGGAGACACTGGTTCTCCAGCCATGCAGGATACCTTCCAGCTCTCAGCATAAGGAAATTGAGTTACTGTATAGGTGCTGAATTTCTGAGCCTGTCTAAATACATTAGTTTTGCTTCCCAATTTTTAATAGTATCAAATGGCTATTTATTAATTAATATTTATGATATATTAATGTCACATAGACTAAAAGATTTGCATTATTGATGCAGAGCTGCATTTTCTCTCTCCACAGAGCCCATGCAAGAAATCAAATTAGAATCAGAAAAGGGGTCCATGTTATATTTTTTATGATACTTTATCTTCATAATAATAATACTGAAAATAAGATTTTTTCAATAACAAGATTATTTATTATTAAAAATACTTTTATGCCCACTATTACTGACTTTCTAATGATTTTGGATCTCTTTAACCACTTATAGCATAAATACACTCATATAAAACCTACATTTAGACAATTCAATGCACAAAAAATAGCCCTTTTCATGATTGTGTTAGGTGATCTGGCATTTCCTACTATCTGAAATTAACAAATATTTGTTGAATTTGTTTAAACTATGGACCATATTGAACTGCCATAGTCCAGGGAAAATTTGAAAATCATTAAGAAAGATAAATGAAAAGAATTATAGATGAGGGAAATAACAGTTATTGCTAAGTCAGAAAGTATGGATGGAAGAAAGAAAACAATCATGATTGGCACCAAATTGGCTTTGTTGAATAGGGACTCAGAAAGTGGTTTGGTTGGTCAAAGGGAGGTGAGATGAAGAATAAAAACAGGAATGTACACCATAATAAAGTTCTTACTTCCATTGCACCTAAAAGATTTGCACTCTCTCCAATGCTTTCTTCAATGTACCTACGTTCTTCATCTGTAATAGTAGGATGCTTTGCAGGGCTCTCATAAGACACCAAAAGCCAAAACATGTACCAGACCATTCCAAAGCTCCCTGCAAGGAAGGGGTCAAAAGAAGAAAATCAAAAATCTATCATAAATACCCCCATTTAACTGTCATTTGCTGGAATAAAACTGTAGGGAATCTCATGATAAACCCATTCTCTAGGATGGAAATTGGAGTTTATGCTTCTCCAATTCAGCTCTTCTCATGTTAATGCCACTAAACTCCAAGCTTCCTGAAGTCTGGTGCTGTCGTTTTATCTCTTTGTCTCCAATAAGGCTGAGACACAGCATCGGATAATTATTGAATGGTGTGGTTTGGGGTATGTTCACACCTCCAATGAACATTTACTGCCTTTACTATTCCAGGCATTCTGCTAGGTGAGAGAAATATGGTGAACAAGACAGAATTCCTGTCTTCAAAGAATTTTATAAGGGGGAATTGTGTTTTCTTATTCGCCTTCCTTGAATATATGAGAGTGGTCTATGTTTCCACAAAAAAAGAAGTACTCATTTCCCTTTCTTGTTAGCACTTCCAGACCTAGGAAAGAGATTATTAAATAAAATCTAGATTATTTCAGCATGGGTGGCTACCATTCATAAAAAAGGCAGGGTGTGGGGGGCTTCTATAATTAACGTAGTAACATTTAACACTTTATGTGACTGTGTACTATTATTATTTTCAGTACATAATATTACCTATTGATCGCTCTGGGCAAATGAAAGCTATAAATTCTAACACAAAAGACCGTTTACAATTTTTTTGCATCCCTTTCTTTATTTAGCTCTCTATTAAAACATGCCCTTATTGTGAAATGTAAATCTAAAGTATTAGTAAAAGAAAGAATTTCAAGTGATTCATTCCAGTTTCCCAGAGGCTAGTCATATCATTTCTGGCTCTACTATTCTTTATCCCTTGGGTAACAGTCTAAATGCTCCTGATCTCTATAATACTTTTTTCTTGCTTGTTCAATCTCTAAGAATTATTTCTTAATACCACAGATTTTCAAGGGCCATGCTCCTTCTCGTTACCAAACATGACAGCAAACACAAATGGGAGTTAGATGGTATGTGAAAATTTGGTATAGTATAGTGGTTATGGAATATGGCTCTCCCGGATTCAAATCCTGGCTGTGTCACTTATTAGTAACATGCTCCAATCAGTGAATGACTCTCTGTGAACCTCCACTCTAAAACGAGACAATTTCTTCTCTATGAGATTGTGGCAAAGTATAGTTAAAGAAATAATGCAGGAAGCAACTAGTATGGCGAAGGGCACAAAAAAAGCACTCAATAAATGAAAGCTCTTGTAACCCAGTAGTAATTACCATCAATGCCAACTGAACACCTCTGAAGTGCCGGACATTCAGCTAATTGCTATATATGCATTATCTTCTTTTAACATAAGCCACTATACAGTTCTTATCTTATTAATTTTTGAAATATTAATATTGAACACATGGCTCAAAGACCTAATTTTTGTTATATACGGTAAGTAAACAAGTACTATGGGGCTGTGATATTTTCAGATTATCTAATATTTAAACTTTGTATCATTCAATGATAAATATTAAATGAGATAGAACTTGACATAATGAGATTGATTTTCATGAGTGCTTTGTGTAAATTAATATTTTTTTTTAAAGATTTATTTGTTTTGAGAGAGAGAGAGCATGTGCACGTGCCAGGTGCATGAGCAGGAGAAGGGGCAAAGGGAGGGTGGGGGAAGCAGAATCCCCTCTGAGCAGGGAGCCTGAGGCTGCTGATCTCATGACCCTGAGATAGTGACACGAGCCAAAACCAAGAGTGGGATGCTTAACCGAATGAGCCACCCAGGCACCCCTGGAAATTAATATCCTTACTTTAAAGTCAGATCATATTTTCAATCAAGTAATGGATTCAATTAAGGGACAAATCAGAGGATTTAATGTCCGAGCATCCCAACTTGTACTATATGCCCTATACACATTTGCTTTAAACTTCTTTGAATTATGGACTCTAAAATCTAATGAAAGATATGGATTAAAATCTAAGAAAAACATCTCCCCAGGAAAAAAATGTACAAATGCATGCGTGGCTTATCCTTTAGGACATTCATGAATCTAAAACCTATTTATGGCTTTTGAACCAGAATAAGAGCTCCTGCTATAAAGCATATTTAATAATATTCTGAAAATGTAAGAATTTGCTCTGATGAGAACATTTTGAAATGGGAGCGGATCATGCCAAATTTGGAAGCAGCCAGATACTGTTCAGTTCTACCTCATGATGTCATTAATATTTCACATTCTCCTGCCCATGTCCAAAGATGGTATTAACCAGTGACATCAGTTGGAATCCAGCTCTCTTATATTTTTTTTTTCTCATGGAAAAAAAAAAAAAAAGTCTCCTAGAGAGAGACTCTAGGGGTACTCTCAAGTGGTAAGCTTTCTGGTTCTACTTAGAAAGTGAACAGAAAGGGGCTTTAGACTTAGGACTTCTTGTCCTTTTTTATTTCCGTTTGAGGGCTTCATCTCATTTCATCCTGGAGTAACAAGGACTAAAATGTGAGGTTGCCGCAGGTGACTGTTAATAATTTGTCACAAAAGTGAACTGTTGCCTTAGCACTGCTATCCCCTGCCAGCTTCCCATCCCTGTTCAGTCTTGAGGAGGCAGCCGAGAAAATAGTAGCAAAGAAAGAGAAGTATGTTCTACCTAGCTCTTTCCTCTTAACTGGCTTTGAATCAAGAGCTAATTTATTTTTTTTCATAATCGAGGACAATACATGAAATATATCACAAAGTTTCCACCAGCAATGTACTTGCATTTTTAAAACAACAAATAACAAGGTAGGGAGAATCATAATGATAGAACATTTTCCTTAATCTTCCTGAAATATAAGGAAAGGATTATTAATGGAAAAAAAAATGTGAGTGAATGCAGAAGTATATTCAGTGATCTACCTCACCATTTTACTTTACACCCATTTCTTTCAACTTTACTGTGTAGTATGCAACATACCATAGACATAGAATACTGAAGACCAACCAGTATACTGCACAAGAATGCCAGCTAAAGGCATTGCAATTACAGCTCCAGCATATGAACCTAAAATAAAAGGGAGAATGGGAGATAGGTAAGTGAAATAAATAGAAATTCTTGACTTCATCTCATGTCTCTTGGTAGGCTCTCACAAACACTCTTGCACACTCAGCTGCATGTACACTCACACCCCTCTATCTCCAAATACATATATATATGTCTATATACATAGCCAGTGACATAGGACTACATAAGCGGATGTGACCTACTTATCCCGAGACACAAAAGATAACTAAAAATAATAACACTATAATAAAAATTTTTTAAGACTGTTACAAAAATTATTCATGAATATATTTGAAAACTTAGATAAAATGGATGAACTAGAAAAACATAAAACACAGAGGAAATAGAGGATTTAAGGAGACCAATAAGAATTAAAGAAATTGAAATGGTGGTCAAAAACCTTTCCTCATGTATACAAACACACACACACACCCTCCAAATGATTTTACAGGTGAGCTTTATCCCCTTCCAGGTCTTATCCAAGTTGTTCCTAAACTTTTACCCACCATAACTGCCTGCATGCAGGACTCACCACAGAAGGAAGTGGTTGCCAATCTACTCCTCTCCAGAGGAGGAGCCCATTTACTCCATATCCCGTGACATGCTGGGTAGGTGACACCCTATGACGGGGAAGATGTATATCACCATTAAAGATACAGGGTCACTGAAAAACAAGCACATTCCCTTCTCTGATGTTGTCTCCTCAGAATGGGCTCAAGGCATTAGGAAAAGCTGCTACTCATAGATCTTTGCTAATTCCCTGAAATTCCACTTTAAAAACTTTCAGCCCAGATCAGGTAAGACATGGCTTCTTTTTAGTGACCTGTCCAAATTCTCTGAACACTTCGAGTCTTTCTTCTACCTCAGTTCCCTTCTGATGAAGGCAAAAGAAAAGACCCTCTATTACTCCATTCATCTGGAACTCTGAATAGTTTGAGAAATGTGGGAGGCTTTTTTGTGAGGCATTTAACACAGTGATTCCCAAATAAAGAATCCATATAGAGGAAGCTAAGGATAGATCCTTGAAGCTCACACTTCCCAAAAGTAGTGTCCAGAACATAAGACTTTTAAAATAATTACTCATTTTATACATTTTTATCCTACCAATATTCTCTTCCTTTTTGGAGAGAGAGGAGAATGTTTTCAGTGCTTAACACTTCATCTGATTTATCTACCTCCACTATATTTCAGGAGAAAAGAAGGGCAATAAGTAGGCCAATCTGAAGTTTTTAAAAGTCAATTGTTAGAGTTACATTCCCAAAGAATATAGTCAATGAAATATTTTAGTGAAAACTCAAATCATGATTCAAGTCCAACCAGGATTTGGTACAAATCTCCCAAAAGGTATTAATTCAGGGTTATCACCAGCAAAGGACAGACTCAGAAATTCTCCTTACAGCACATTAATCAAAGTGCCTATCCTTTTTTCTCCCCCAGTCAGATAGTCACAAACATTTTTTTAACACCACTTAACTCTAGAGAAGGGGAGGCAAGCAATCACAGTCGTACTTTAACAAAACACAAAATATCTGAATGTCTAAATTTTCCAATTTTTTAAGCATACTGTGTAGACACAACCTTATAAAATGTTTATTTGTAGATCAAGTCAAAGATAACCTGCTGGCTCTGATTAACATGCCAACCTTAAGATGGTACCATCCTGGGGTTCCATACCTCAACAAGCCCCTGCAGTATCCGGACAAAGATGACACACCCATAATGCACTCTGGCTGCTGATGGGATTAGCATATTCAGAGTCGAGGTAAGAAGTATGGCAGCTCCAAAAACCCTGAAAAAAAGCGGGAGTTAACGGCTCTAAATTTCTCAGGTCAAGTTAAAGGCAATTTTAAGGTAGGTTTTTTTTTTTTTTTTTCCCGAAAGAAATATGTTCTGTACTTGAGTTAGCTACTACAAATACCTACTTTGACTATCTTGAAATGTTACATGATTGAAGCACAAGAAATAAAAGATTCAATAAGTCCAGTTATATGTACTTATATTTATTTTCTTCATAGATCTAATTACAAATTGCAAATATTAGGACACCTGCGTGGCTCAGTCAGTTAACCCTCTGCTTTCCGCTCAGGTCATGATCCCAGGGTTCTGGGATTCAGTCCAGAGAGCCTGCTTTTCCCTCTCCCTGGACTCCTCCTGGCTTTAAGCTCTGTCTCTCTCTCTGACAAATAAATAAATAGAATCTTAAACAAAAAACAAAAAAAAAATTGCAAATACTTACCAAATCATTGTCAATGGTTTGGGTTGATATCTCAGTCTACAATGTAAGCTGCTTTGGGGCAAGAGCTTGTTTTTCAAGTCTACTGTTATATCCCTAATACAGCACGGTGCCTGACACATAGAGATACGCACTGAAAAGTTGTCAAAAAAATAACAAATGCCTGAATGGAATTATATCTCACATTATTCAACTGTTTGCAACTTACCTAGGAGCTGCATATACATAAAAATCTAATTAATGCAATTATATTTTAAATGCCCCAAGAAATCTCATGATCAGATCCGACAGCACAAGTATTGGCAATGAAAATAACTATTACTTAATATATGCATATATATATGTATATTTATTTATTTATTTATTTATTTCCTTTTTGTGTATGTGAGTGGGGGTACTGTCTGAGGCACATCTCTAGCTGCACACATGCACACAACAATTCAGAAAAGAATTGCCGAAAATATGGTGTTCACACCTTTCTCCATCTGCAAGCAAAAATTCCACTTTGTTCTTAAAAAAATCTTCCATAGTGTTCATATTAAGTAAGAAAAATATCCCCTTCACTGGGGAACTTTAGAAATATCATCTTGTGGAGAAGTTTGGGGACACACTCTCTCTAATGAGATAAGCTGTGTGTCCTCTGCAAGTTTTCTCCAGCTGAACGTTGAGCCTTGAATTCAGTGAAGATTGTTGCCTCACAGAAGCTCTGATTCTTCCAGTGGGTCATTTAAGAGTAAGAGTTAAGACTGAAGTTTCTGAAAGGGGCGTTGATTGTTGTTTTTTTTTTTAAAGATTTTATTTATTTATTTGACAGAGAGAGAGAGATCACAAGTAGACAGAGAGGCAGGCAGAGAGAGACGTGGAAGCAGGCTCCCCGCTGAGCAGAGAGCCCATGCAGGACTCGATCCCAGGACCCTGAGACCATGACCTGAGCCAAAGGCAGAGGCTTTAACCCACTGAGCCACCCAGGCGCCCCAGGGCCTTCAAATTAATCAGCTACTGAAATCTGAGAAATGACTATGAAGGGCTGAAGGAGATCAGCTGTTTTTCTATGAATCATAGACCAGGTCAAATGCTTTTGTTTACTTGATGTAACTTAATATCCGCCTGTCCTCAGTGGCTTCTCACCACTGAGGTCGACACTCAGGAGGTAAATATCCTGTTCCATTCTGCCTCTGTGGTGTTTGCTGAATGGGTATCTTTAGGCTTGAGTCAAAGAATAACCTATTTCCTAAATGTGTCGCAAAATAGAAACTTCCTATTTCTAAAAATGATTACTCCCATTATGATGCCACACACCCAGTGACGTTACACTTTTGCCAAGTATGGATTTATTTTTTCAGAAAAGAAAGGCAAAGTTCCATAAGCTGACTTTATAAATAAGAACACAAAATTGTTATAAAAATTGATTTAGAATGCATTTTTATGGATCATTACTTCTACGTCGAAAGAATTTTCACTTCTCTTAAAAATGCAATCTGAATGCTCTTGTATGCAAACCCCAGGACATTTTGGAGGTCTCCTTTAAGGCTGAGAGGAAACAGGAGAATGTGTATGGGGCATGCTTCCTGGACCTAGTGGTGAATAGTGCAAGTTCCCAAAGCTGGTGAGATGAACATATGTTTCTACTGTTCTGGGAGTGCAGTGTTACCTGTGTAACAGAGAGGATGAAAGCAGGAAGGGCAAATGACACTGGAGTTTTGGTTGTATGGGTAGGCTGCCTGGGTACTGCCAAACTCGTGCTGACTGCATTTTGTGTCAATGAATCCCATGTTGCTTATGGGATCCTCGATAAGAAGAGACACTGACCCTGCTTCAGGCTTTAAGGATAATGAGAACCAGAGCTACATAAAGCTACAGGATTTTTGAAAGTGTTATATGAGGTATGCATCCACCCCATTTAGCCCTTCAGAAGAATCCCTTCAAACTGTTGTTCATGAACCAGCTGCATCAGAATTCCCTGGAGAGCTTATTAAAAATGCAGATTTTTCACACCAGAGTTCCAATCAGACTGTGCTGGGAGTGAAGTCTGAAAATCTGTGTTTTAAAAAGAAACCCAGGTGATAATTTTGCACACTTAGATTTGAGGGAGAAAAATAAGGTTTACATCCAGTTTTATCTACTATGTGTGTCTTCTTTTATGATAATTTCTTGTAAGTATGATGCATGAAATTTATTTTCTATGAATATAACTTTCAACCATCACTTTCTCTGAAGGGTTTTAAAATAGTGCCTCTGCCAGAGGGAGATGAATTTTACTCATTCTGTAGCTCAAGGTTTCTCAACCTCCACTCAACTGATATTTCAAGATGGCTAATTTTGGGGTGTGGGATGCTGTCCTCGGCATTGTACATCTAGCAGCTTTTCCCTGTTAGAAGCCAGTAGCATTTGCCCCCAAGTTGTAACAACCAAAAACATCCACAAAAATTGCAAAATGTCCCTTGGGTGATAAAGTCACCCACCAGTAGAACTGAATCAATTATAAACTGTTTGTTGAGTGCCCACTAGAGTTAGACCTCAATCTAGTAAGTGCTTCTTCAACTTGCTAGACCCCATACTAACAGCTCACATGCCATAAAATCCACAACCACTTCACAACCCAGTGAGATGGATATTATTCATACATCCATTTCATAGATGAAGAAACTAAGCCTGAGATAAGTGAAATCACTTGCACAAGTTGTTCTTCAATTCCAAGTAGAAGAACCCTGGTTCAAATCTAATTCCAAAGCCAGTGGGGTTTACTAATAGGGTTTTCATCTGATTATATACAAATGCAGTTAGTAATACGTTTCAGGATTCTAACTTTAAATTTAAATAATAGTCTTTACAGAGCTATTTGAACTCACCCTGCTATTGCTGAAAGAAAACACCAATAGATCCGTTTCAAAGTTCATTTCCCACTCTTGCTCTAGATAGTGTTTCTAATTATATAATCTTGTGACATATATAAATGCTTCCTACTTTTAAGTTCTTAAATTCTTTTAATTATCCCCTTTTTCATTATTAGTTGCTATTGGATCATAAAAACGTGTTGACTTTTTTCTATTTAAAAATGAAATCCCTCAGACTTTTCAGAACCTCATCATCTTTTAAAAATTTCATATCATTGTTATCCAACTCAATACCCAGATAATTAAAATTCTGAGTGCCCAGTATGGGAAGCCTTCACACTTGCTGTGCTACACACAGCCAAAATTAAAGCAGCCACTTCATTCAACATTCATTTATGCATTCACACTCCAATTCTTTGTGAGACTATATTTAGAGTAGGATACGGTGCTGACGAGGAAAAGGGAGCTAAAACTTACCGAGCGCTTACTATACACACTCCACCTACATTAATTCATGTAATCCTCACAACTACTCTCTGAGCCACACAGTCATCTCAGTGTACAAATAGGAAACTGGAGACAATGATTGTGCAAGACAAAAGCAAGAAGTAAAGCGGAGACTGGAATCCAGGGCTCTCAGACATGAAAATCTGTGCTCTTTCACTGGTATGATGCTATTAGGCACTCAGGAGAAAGATAAAGATGGTCCTTGGGTATAGTAGGAGAAAGGAAGGGAGACACAAGTACCAGGAGACAACCTAAGCCAAAGGTCATAACAGGAGCACAAATGAAAAGCCAGAGAAGGGAAAAATCCATTCCAGCTGGGATGACCAAGAAGCAAGCCCTTCACAGGGATACTTTCACATTGGGTCTTAGAAGATGAATGTTAAAAAAAAGAAAAAACAAGGAAGAAGTTCCAAAAAGAGGAAATGGATCAGCAAAGGTTCAAAATGGAAGGGATTTCATTCTATATCAGAAACGAGGTCAGTATTTAAAATGCCTGGACATGGTGGTACACGGTACCCCGAGTAAGAGAAGTAGGCCATCGAGGGTGAGATTATGAACAAGGAAGGTGTGAGGAGGGTGTGAAGAAATACAGATTAAACAAGGAGGGGAAGAGCAGAGTCTGTAATTTCATGGTATCCAGGAGACGATGCAACTTAGAGTGTGAGGGTAAACAATGATGAAGCCCTTAAGACGAAGTAATCACAAAGCTTACTAGAATTAAGGGGAGAGGGATCTAGGAGGCCAGGGAGACAGAAAGTGATCAGGATCCATGTAAATTTTGGTGAAATGCTGGCTTTCGGATGAGCAAGGCATCAAAGTCACTAATGGTGGTTGGGGGTGGGGGAGTAACATAAATATGGTACAGAAATTTTTATAAGACCATTGTTTCATCACTCAATAACTGTGTGACTGGAAAGTTAGTTAACTTCTCTAGGCTTCTGATACCTTGCCTATAAAAAGGGCAGAACCATGTAATGATCAAGATTCTAAAGCTAGGCTGCTTGGCTTTGAAGTTCATTTCTGTTATCTATTACTTGAGTGATTTGGAGCAGTCATTTAATTAACTATGCTTCGTTCCTTGTCTGCAAAATGGGGATATTAGCAGAACCTATGTGTTAGTATAAGTAAAGCATCTAGAAGAATGCCTGGGGTAGCCTATGCATTTAAAGGGTGTTAGGATCTGTACAACAGTGATATTCATCTATTACACATCATAGGATTGCTGTGAGACTAAAAATGATGCACTTCAAAGGTGCCTGGCACATAAAAATAAATCCATTAGTGTGAGTCAGTCAAGTAGGAATAATAATATATCGCCAATAGTTATTGAATTGTTAGCGTATGTCAGCCACTGTTCTAGATTCTCATTTTAAGCTAATAATAATATCAGCATGCAACTACTGCTGTCCTTATTCCCAAGATAAAATAACTAAGTGCACGTGAGTTTAAATAGCTGGCTACAGTCACATGGATACTAAGTGGAGAATTGTGGTTTATATTGACTTGGTCTGGTTATAGATCCTAGATGCTTATCTGCTAAGCTCTACTCAACTGTAACGGCAGCAGAACTAGTACTCATACAGTGCCATCCGCAGCAGATAAAAATGGCAACCATTTGGGAAGACAAAAATATGTTGAATAATCGATGATAGGAGCAATGAGGAGTTAAAAAAAAAAAAAATTCTTCTCCTGTCCTGGGTTTCAAAGTAGTTGAATTGTGAAGCTTACATAGGGAGAGTTTTGTCTTTTTATGAGCAAAGTCTAGCTTTCAAAAGAGAAATGGAAGACATAGAGCTAAGTATGGAATACAAGTTCTAGAATATAAAATAGTTCAGCACAGAGATATTCAGGTTTCATCATTCACGGTCATCATCTGCAGGGGCTTGTTCAAACACAGATTGCTGGGCGCCAGAGCTTCTTGCTCAGGAGGTTTGTGTGGGGCCTGAGAATATGCATTTCTCACTAGTTTCCAGATGATGCTGATATTGCTTTTTCTGACTTGGGAATATTTGGTTTAGCAGTATTATGCTAGATATTCCCCCAAGACATCACAGAAAGGACAGATCTGGGGTAGGACTGGGGACAACCCTAAAATGGACAGTGGTAGACATAGCTAGAAAAGGGGGTTTACCTTTATTTATAGAAGGGAAGGGCAAGAATGGAATGGAAACACCTGCTAAAAGGGGCAATGTCCCTTACAAAGCACAGTTGTCATTAGATGGTTGGATCAAGATCCAAAGTGAAGTTCTCTGGCCTAATTTCGACTGCCCTCACAGGCCAAATTGAGCAGCTGCCATATTTCTCCCGGGGACATATAAACAGCATAATACAATATTAAGACTAAAAGCTGTGGTTACGGTATGTGAATTCAAATTCCAACTCTAATTTCTTTCTAAGTATAATTTTGGGCAAGTTGTTATTACTTAAATTCTCTAAGCCTTACTTTTTTCCATTTGTAAAGTGGAAATAATGAGTTTTCATACTTCAAAGGACTATCATGAAGATTAAATGAATCAGTTATGAAAGGGACAGTACCTGGTTCATATTAAATGTTTTATAAACATCAGCCATCATTATACAGGAATTTCCCAACAGTCATTAGAGTTTTCAGAGAATTCTTATTCTTTGCCCTTTTGTTTTCCCAGCATGCTTTTGCCCTGGTTAAATAGTATTGCTTCTGTAATGACAGATTAAGAGTTGTTCATGTCATCTTGAAATTCTAGCAGCGTAGGGGCACCTGGATGGCTCAGTCAGTTAAGTGTCTGGCTTTGGCTCATGTCATGACCCTAGGGTCCTGGGATCCAGCCCTGTGTTCCTACTCTGTGTGGAGTCTGCTTGTCCCTCTCTCTCGGCCCTTCCCCCCAATTTGTGTTCTCTCTCGCTCAGTCTCTCAAATAAATAAATAAATAACAATCTTAAAAAAAAAAAAAAGAAATTCTATCAGCTTAAAATGCAGGAAGACATAGAGTAAAAATTCTGTGTCCCATTCTGAAGGCATACTGAGTGTATTGAACTGCACCAGGCTCTCATTCTGTGTCTCCACAAGCCATCTAAAATATCTGGCAGGAAACAAACTATTTTTAAAAAATGTACAGCCTTGTCCAAATGATTTATGTGTGTCTTGGTATTTGGCACACCACCACTCTTTTCCCTAATACCTACCCGCCACACACACACACACACACACACACACACACACACACACACCCCTCTCTTTTTTGGCCAGTCTTTTCTCTCAGATATCCCTCAAGCAACTGTAGATTACTTTTATAAGACTTAATTCAAGGGCACATTTTCCCCTATCCCCTTGTGGGGAACACCATCCAGGTCTTTATTTCACTTCTTCAAAACCCATGATGCTTACAGAATGTCTTATACCTGATATACTCTTAAGAAATGACCACCCAGGGGCACCTGGATGGCTCAGTGGGTTAAAGTCTCTGCTTTCGTTTGGCCCAGGTCATGGTCCCAGGGTCCTGGGATCAAGCCCCGCATCAGGCTCCCTGCTTGGCAGGAAGCCTGTCTCTCCCTCTCCAAATCCCTCTGCTTGTGTTCCCTCTCTCACTGTGTCTCTCTGTCAAATAAATAGAAATGACCACCCAGGGGCACCTGGGTGGCTCAGTCGTTAAGCATCTGCCTTCGGCTCAGGTCATGATCTTAGGGTCCTGGGATCGAGTCCTGCATCGGGCTCCCTGCTCAGCAAGGTGTCTGCTTCTCCCTCTCCTGCTCTCCCTGCTTGTGTGTGTCCGCTCACACGCACGCTCTCTCTCTCTCTCTCTCTCTCTCTCTCTTTCTCTGTCAAATAAAATCTTTTAAAAAATGACCACCCAGTTACTTTTGTATGAAGACTTTAGAGCAATTTAACTTCCCTTCCTGAGGTATATGTGGGTGATAACAGATTTTTCTTTGAGCCTTTATTATCCCGATATCCTTTTCAATCAATTGACCATTTCTTTGTTCTTGCGCTTTTAGTGGGGATGAACTACTGTTCTGGGTATCCTAATAATCCTAGGTAGCTGAGTTACTCTCATAAAATAACTGGAGAATGGCAGCTATGGACCAGAATGTAGAGTATTCCTGTGAATAAATCCTCACTTGAGAGAGTTGCTGAGTTCAAGTATATGGCCCGGTCTGACCTCATCCTTGCCTTCCCAACAACACTATAGAATCTCCAGAAACCCACTGCCATCACAGTCTGTTTATCCCAGCATCCTCATCAGCCTTTGAAACCACCGTATCTAAAGCTCTGCATTCAAAATTAAATTAGGTGGTAATGCTTTAGAGATGACATATTGTCCCCTGAAAGAATCCCACCATTTATCAATTTTTAATGTCATCATCATGTATATTGTATTACGCTTGACAGTCATTACTTTTGTTGGGCCTGATGTCAACAAAAACAAATAAACAAACAACAGACAGACATAAGCATTGAATATATTTTTGATTATCTAGGTAGAAGGAAATAGATTATATACTAAGAAACATTTACAGTTCTTGTGAGTTTCATTATCTCTAGCACTGGTTCCAACATTGACACAATTTCATTTCATAGCACTGAGGTTCTGAAAGCAATCTCCACCATAATAGGTTTCCAAGTTTATCCTGATTAGAAGGCTCATCTAAAAACCAAAATCATGCAAAAAATATTATAAATTATTCCACAACCATGTTCTTTCCTATGAGCCTAGCCCAGCACTAAGTAATACCGTGAATTTTTTAAGGGACTGTAAAATAAATATTCTAAAGAACACAAAGAAAGTTATTTTATAGGAGAAATGTGTTTAGTAAAGAAGCACATCCTTTGAAATCAGACCTACTGGGGTTGATACCCCAGCTGTTCCTCTTATCAGCTAGTGATCGTTGAGGAAATAGGTACTATTTTTTTGTTCAGTTTTCTCATCAGTAAAACAAGTGTTAAGAATGTCTGCCTTACAGAGTCTCTGTGAGGAAGAAAGATGATGGCTCTACATAAAAAGTTTAGCAATACATGTATTTAGTATTGTATTCGATTCTAATTTCATCTGCTTCCTGAAATGGGGAACTAAGGCAATTAAGAAAACAATTTATAACTCATATCCTCTCTCTCTCTCTTCCCACCCCAGTACAAATGTACTATTTAGGGAGAGGTAGAAATGTTATTCCTGAATGATCTACTTCACGTTGATTGAAAAGCTTTCCCGATACTCATCCCTCTCCATTGTGCCTGGTTAGAGCAGCACTTCTGGGTTTCCAGTCAGTAGAGCTGGCTTTGTTTTTCCCCTGTCTTAATCTAAAAGCTAGATTTCTAGATTCTTCTTAACTACAGGGAAGGAGAACACTGTCCTTTATTCCATCATATAAATTGAGCAATCTTGTTACTGCTTGACTTAAGTAGGTCTAAGAAGAACCTCTATGCTGCTTTTATGTTCATTTTTACAATTTTGGGGTTTTTTTCTTTTGAAATTTCATTGTGGGTTTTTTCAGGTACATTTTCTATGTTTTTCAATAGGTGAAATGTTAAGTTTAATGACCTATCAAATAATAATGTAGTTTATTTGAGAATATTTTCATGAATGTTAATTATAGAATAGAAATGTAAGACTAGTCAATATAAGTAACCAATTACATGTTTGAAAAATTAAGCTGATTTCTGATTTATATTCTGGGTTTTGTTTGTTTGTTTGTTTGCTTTATAATCTATGTCAGTTAAGAAGCTCACTTATGGTCTGATCCACCACTTATTCCAAGTAAAGGTGAATAATGTATAGGTAAATAAAGAACTATTATTCAAAAAAACACATTTTCTTGGGGTGCCTGCATGCCTCAGTGGGTTAAGCCTCTGCCTTCAGCTCAGATCATGATCTCAGGGTCCTGGGATTGAGCCCCATCTCAGGCTCCCTGCTCAGCGGGGATCCTGCTTCCCCCTCTCTCTCTGCCTGCCTCTCTGCCTACTTGTGATCCCTCTCTCTCTGTCAAATAAATAAATAAAATATTTTTTAAAACCCCACGTTTTCTAGAAACAAGTTTTCCCAAATAAATATTTGTTTATTTTTAATACAACTATATATATATATATATATATATATATATATATTTTGCTTTCTCAGTTGTGAATCTAAGTTCTCTATAATACCAGGCACTATTTATATCAATATAGGTAATATCAGGCAATATATTTATATCGGTACTACCCATAAAAATAAACCATCACTGAAAATACTAACAAATTACACAAAATTTTTCAGCAATAAACTTAACTAAACCATTTCTTTCACTGAACAATTAATTAAGCCATCATAAAGTTATTAGTTAAATAAATATTGCCAAGCTTGAAGTTCCATAGAGTAAGTTGCATCTCAATTAGCATGATAGTTCATTTCACCTCAAGTCCTTCTCCTTATATAACTGGCAGCTAAAGTTGTTCCTGAAAAACCCATGCTTGTGAATATAAGTCAGAGATGGGTGTCAGTAATTGAGCCAAGGGAAAAAAAAAAAAAAGCAAAGAAACATGCAAAGTAAATGTGAAAAATCTTAACATTTCAAATGCCTTAAGAACAGGATTAGAAACTGATGGGTGTTCTCCATTGCACAAAGGACATCATAATCTCTGTGAAATAAAATAAGGGCCATTTGCTCATTAAGATTGCTTTTCAAAATGATGAACCACTTGAAAGCTACTTAAAATTGTTGTTTTCCTCATGATTTCCCCTGCAGCAAATGACATATCAAAATGAATTCAATTTGCTTATTTTTAAGTTAAAACACACACACTCTCTCTCTCTCTCTTCTTTGTCTTCCAATGTGAAATGATTATATCCTCTTACATAGAATGACTTTAAGGACGCGGGTGTGTATGCATGTATGTGTGTGTGTGTGTGTGTGTGTGTGTGTGTGTGCGCGCGCACGCGATAGGAGGCTCTATATTACTAAACAGATTCTCAAAATTGAGAAGCATATAGTGTCCCTCTTTGGAAAAGCAAATAATGCAATTGCTGAAAACCTGCTTCACCCCTGCCTGATGATTAACATTCCTTGTGCTCCCCGGTGAGTTAGCTGTGAAATTCTCAGTCCCATTATTTCTCTATGACCCACGGCCACAGACACCCTCAGCTACCAAGCCCACCCCAAAAGGATTTGCCTGGTAGAGGTGACAGGAACACCGGTGACTTGTCACTTCTACAGATGATATCCATTTTCCCCAAATCCATCAATCCATTTCCATTTGGACAGTGGCTTGTCACTTAACAAGGAACTAGTGTTCCTCACCCCAGGTGTGGCACTAATCCTGTCCAAGAGGGTCTGTAGGAATAGACTGATTCAGGCTGCTTAATCTATTTAATCTAATCAAATCAGGGCCCAGGCGCCTCCCTTTGTCACATCTGACGCACCATTCCCATATTTAAAAAGGAATACACAAGCACAAGCCAGCCCTCTGGGTCCCTTGGTACATCATTAAGTTGTAAAAATGACTTCATCACTCATGACAGAGAAATTAGACAGCCCCAACAGTGGCATATGGCAGCGGGACAATAATTCCACCAGCTGCCCACCTGACTCTCTCCTCCCTCAAAATCACGGCCCTCCCCTCCAGAGGCTGCCTCTGCACTGCGGTAGTTGGCTGTGGCAGCCACAGGGGAAGCCAGAGCTAGTAAAGGACAGAGGAGAAGAGAATCGAAGGAAAGAGAAGCTCGTGTCAGCAAACCACGTGCAAGCCCTTAGGGACCCCCTCCCTCTCTCTCGATCCATTTATTCATCTTGTGGAGAGGCATTTTCTTTTGTCAGAAAAAGGAAGTCTCTTCTGCTTTGTCCCTACAGAGCCCACAATGGGAAGGCAGTGAGATGCTAGAGGAGTGAAACACAGAGTCACCTCTGGCCCTAAAGGACTGGATGATGATAAACCATTTCCACCACAGCAGGATGGTGGTCACTTGCCATAGCTTTATGTTCATAGTCGGAATTATTTTCTCCTACAAAAGGAATTTGTAAATGTTTCTC
>RCUC01139017.1:0-33454 GCA_003697995.1 Taxidea taxus jeffersonii | reverse complement strand
ATACATACATACATACATAAAATCTTAAAAAAAAGAAATATTTTGAGAAATTTCAAATACATATAAATAGAGAATACAGTAGGGTCCTTCATCTCAATGGACATGTCATTCATTTCTAATAATTATTATCCCATGGCCAGTCATGCCTCAACTATAATTCTTTCTTTTAAATATTTTATTTGCTTATTTGAAAGAGTGAGAAAGAGAGATCATAAACAGGGGGGAAAAGTTGAGGGAGAAGCAAACTCCCCACTAAGCAGGGAGTCTGATGTGGGACTTGATCCCAAGACCCCAAGATCATGACCTCAGCTGAAGGCAGACATTTAACTGACTGAGCCACTCAGGCATCCCTCATCCATACTTCTTTAACTATTCTTTCTCCTCCCTGGCAAGGTATTATGCTTAAGTAGATCATATGCTTCTATTTCTTTTGAACTATGAATAGTTCAATATTATCTCTAAAAGATTAGACCTTAACAAAAACATAAAAATGATACCATGATCATATCTTTAAAAAACACACAAACAAACTAAATAGTCATTGCTAACCTCAGCAATCACTGAAGATTCAAGTTTCTCTGGCTGTCTGAAAAGTGGATTGTTTGAATCAGGATCTATACAAGATCTTATCATTTTGTTTGTCTTTTTTGAAGCTTTTATTTATTTATTTGAGATAGAGCAAGAAGGAGTGAGGAAAAAAAAAAGAAAGCAATAGAGCACAAGCGGGGGGGGGGGGGGGGGCAGGAGGGAGAGGGAGAAGCAGGCCTCCCTATTGAGCAGGGAGCCAGATTTGGGGCTCAATCTCAGGATCATGACCTGAGCCGAAAGCAGACTTAGCCAACTGAGCCACCCAGGCGATCTTAAATCTTTTTTAATCTCATTTTTTGCTTCCAACCTTTTTGAGTTCCATGTATCGTTTTTGTTGTCTTTAAAGAAATCAGGTCTGTGGGGGGGTATGTGATAACTGGGTAATGGGCATTAAGAAGTGCATGTGAGGGACGCCTGGGTGGCTCAGTTGGTTAAGCAGCTGCCTTCAGCTCAGGTCATGATCCCAGCGTCCTGGGATCGAGTCCCACATTGGGCTCCTTGCTCAGCAGGGAGCCTGCTTCTCCCTCTGCCTCTGCCTGCCACTCTGTCTGCCTATGCTTGCTCCTGTGCTCTCTCTCTATCTGACAAATAAATAAATAAAATCTTTAAAAAAAAAAAAAAAAAGAAGTGCATGTGAGCACCGGGTGTTATATATAACTGATGAATCACTGCACACAGCCTCTGAAACTAATACACTGTATGTTAATTAATTGAATTTAAATTAAAAATTAAAAATGAATAAAAAAAGAAACCATGTTGTTGTCATTACATTATTTTGCTAGAGGTTGCAAAATTGTGGTATATTAATTCATTTTTCTTATTTATTATATGAAATTTCTCTGTAAAAAAGAACATTTCTCCCTTAACTATTTGACTATCCTGAGATAAGATTTCATACAACACAGAGGGGGTAAAATATTGACTTTTTCTTCAATAATTACTATTTTTCAGGAAAATAACAAATGACCTTTTTTCTGCAAACTGTTATAGTTTATATATAAATAATTGAATACCAATTTAAATGTATTTGATATGATTCAGTCTAAGACTATTATGTTCATTGTTTCCCAACTAGTCCTATTTTTGGCCAGTAGTAGTCTCTTTACATTTTTTTCTGGGTCCTTTTCAAATAACCTCAGTAGATTTTGATCTCTATCTTGCATTCTGATTCACCATATTCCAGGCTTATCTTGCATGTTTCCCATATTTTTGGAATTGGCCATTTTCCCAGAGATCCTTGTATTTTGGGGGTGAAGTAACATTCAGATACCATAGTCTGGTTTATGGGTGTTTTTTGCTACCATTTTTGTGGGTTTTTTTAGAGAAAATATACCCTAAATTTATACTTATATCTCCAGATTAAATTTAGGAGTGTAGGATTTTATATTTAATGTGTTTGATTTAGTTTACATCTATTTTCTCTAATGATGATAATGGTGCATTGATTACTAAATTTATGATAAATATTACTGAAATAATTTATGGTTTTTTAATAATTTGAATATTTTAAATTTACTTACATGAGAAGACATTAATATAACAAAAATAAAATTTATTTAGTAAAAAGACATTAATATAGTGAAAGATAAAGACAAAATGAGAAACCATCAAAATCCTAGCAGCAGTGCATCTCTGTATATGTGTGTGTGTGTGCATGTGTGCAAGTGTGATAATTAAAAACACTTATTTGGAAGTGCAAAGAATTTAAAAGAGCCAAGTAAATGTTTAAGAAAGAAAAAAAAATAGTTCTTTTCAGTTCTTTGTTCTTATAATAGCTCCTAGTAAGAAGTGTAGAAATTACTATATTTTAAAATTATTTGAAATATTCTTTTTCTGGGGCTATCTGCCATCTTGATACACCGAATAATTAATTTATTTCATTTTGGTTTTATTTTCAAAAGTTAATTAAATTTTTATACTTAATATTTACATATGTGATTGACATTGTTTTATTTTTTAAGACTTTATTTATTTTACGTAAAGAAAGAGAGCAAAAGGGATGTCTGGGTAGCTCAGCCAGTTAAGCATCTGCCCTGGGCACAGGTCATGACCCTGGGGTTCTGGAATAGGGTACCACATCTGGCTCCTTGCTCAGCCAGCTTCCTGCTTCTCCCTCTGCCTGCCACTCCCACTGCTTGTGCTCTCTCTCTCCCTCTGAAAAATATACAAAAAAATCTTTAAAAAAGAAAAAAAAAGAGAGAGGGAGAGAGAGCAAGAACTGGAGGGACAGAAGGGGAAGCAGGCTCTGCTGAGTAGGGAGCCTGAAGTGGAACTCAATCTCAGGACCCTGGGATCATTACCAGAGCCAAAGGTAGAAGCTTAACTAATAGAGCCACCTAGTTTCTTCTGTATTTGACTTTGAAGTAAAAAATATTCTATATAGTTTTATCTATCCATTTATATATATATATGTGCATATATATATATATATATTTATAAGTTATAAAGCCAAATTCACAAATTAAGGTATATTTAGAGAAATATAAGCTCTCTGGTTTCTACCCTATTTTTTTCCTTTCTTATACAAAATAAATTGTTAAGAAATTTTATTATTTCTTATATTTTAAAATATAAACAATGGTAACACATGATAAAGAATTTTTCTACTTTTATATATGTATATGTGTATATATATATGTATAAATATATATGTGTGTGTGTATATTAATCTTACAGTATATCTTGGAGAATACTCCATAGAATTTCAAGAGCACTGCATTTACATTGTTCCTTATCAATGGGCAGTTAGGCTACCTTTGGTCTCTATAATGGAGAGCCTTATGCAAAAGTCATTCCATATTTTTGTAGGTATAACTATGGGAAAGATTTCCTGTTCACTTCCATAGGTGTTGTGTGATTTTGCATTTCTCACAGATGTTACAGTGTTTATTCTCCATAGCAACATAAATATATTTTCAAATTTTAGGGTTCCTGCCAATGTGATAGATGAGAAGTTATATTTCTGCATAGTTTAATTTGAAATTAGTTTCTTTTTAAGTAAAGTTGAGAATCTTTTATGTGATCAAGAGCCATTTCACATATTTATATTTGATCACTCTGATTACATCTATATAAATTTTATACCTATAGTAAGTAGATAATAGGAAGCGATGAATGGTTAAATTGATAGACAGGGATTAACCGTTAAAAACAATTATTTTTCTCTAGTTCTTATTTACTTTGCTCATGATGCTCCTGTCTGTAATACTTTTTTCTGTTTGTTTGTTTTTCTTTTTTTTTACTTTAAGGTTTATTTATTTATTTGGGGATGAAGGAAGGGCAGAGGGAAAAGGAGAGAGAAACTCAAGCAAACTCTGCACTAAGCACACCCAGTCCGAGGTTCATGACCCTCTCACATCACCACCTGAGCAGAAACCAAAACTTTCAGGCTTAACTGACTGTGCCACTGCCACCCAGGTAGCCTGCAAGCAGTGCTTTCTTTTTTTTACGGTTTCATGAAGTGCAAATTACCAATTCTTTTTTTTTTTTAATTTGAGTTTTAAGTCATAGTTATAAAATTTTCCTTATGTCAAAGTTATGTAACATTTAATCTACCTTTTCTTTAGTATTTGCATAGATAGCATTTATACCTAACAAATGACACACCATTTTTTTTTTAAAATTGCTCATTATTTTAGGTGTATAATCGGATGAGTTTTGACAAATGTAAATGTTTACCCACCACTCCACTTGACATTTTATAACCGTTCCGTTATTCCAGAAAGCTGCACTGTACCACTTTACATTCAATCTCCACCACCCTCCCCTGCAGGCAACCACCTGATGACATTTTATCTAGAATGGTATTTTGGTTATGCAACTATGGTGAGAATATCTGGCATTCTTTCAACGTATTGCTGATGATGAACATTTCTACTCCCAGCTAATGGCTGTTGTAAGTAAAGCTTCAGTGAAATTCATGTAAAATATTTGTATGGAAAATATTGTCTCTCTCGCGAAAATACTAGAAGTGGAATTGGTAGCTCACATGGTAAGTGTTCTAACTTTGCACAATCTGCCAAACTTCATTTCCAAAGTGTTTGTACCATGATACAGCCTGAGCAAGCAATGTGTGAGAATCTCATATGTTCCACACCCTCACCACGAGTTGGTCAATCTTAAATTTAGCCAATCCAGTGAGTTTCTAGTGACCTTCAGTGTTTTAAATTTGCACCTCTCTGATTACAAATTAAGTTAAGCTAATTTCTAAGAGCTTATTGGATATCCATAAATCTTTTCTGAAATGTCTATAGCCTATTCTTTCTTATCACATATTTTAATTACTTAAGTCTTGAAACCAGGTAGTTTAATTTCTCCATCTTTGCTCCACTATTTTATGTCCTTTGCATTTCCAAATGCATTTTTTAATTACCACGTGCAAATGCATACACACAAATATACATAGGCACATCCACATCTTTACAAAACTGCTGGTATTTGGAGGGCACTTTCATTGTATCCATTTTGAGGCAATTTCTTTGTATCCTTACTGAGGAGAATGCATGTCTCAAATACCTTGAGTCTTCTAATCAATGAACATATTACATATTTCTATTTTATTTGGATCTTCTTCAAATTCTTTCAGGAATATTTTGCATTTCTTAGCGCAGGTATATTGAGTACTCTACTTTAAATTTGCTCCTAAATATCTAATCATTTTAATAATTATTTTTAAATAATTATATTTTATTTCTGTATTTGTTACTGGTACACAGAATTATCATTGAATTCTGTATATTAATCTTATATCCTAAGACTCTCCTTAATTGATTTAATGCCCCATCACCAAAATCCATGAATTTCATCCCTAAGGAAACCATCTCCTACATAGTTATATCTCTCAAGAGCAGAAGAGATCCAGAGAGGAATGTTTGGGTTGAAGAAAAATAATATTTAGGGCACTTTATTTATTTTTTTCTTATTTTAGTATAGTTGTAACAATAACATTATTGTTACTAATGTAACAATATTACATTAGTTTCAGGTATACAACATAATAATTCAACTTCTCTGTGCATTATTCTATGGCCATCACAAATGTAGCTACCATCTGTCACCACATTACGCTATTACAATTCACTGACCATATTCCTCATGCTGTGTACTTTATTCTTGTGTCTTATTCATTTCATAACTAGAAATCCTAGGAAAGAACACAGGTGATAATGTCCCTGACTGACTGTAGCAATATTTTTCTAGATATGTCTCCTAAGGCAATAGAAGCAATAATAAAAAATAAACTATTGGCACTATATCAAAATTAAAGGTTTTTTTACAGTGAGAGAAATCATCAGCAAAACAAAAGGGCAACCTGCTTAATAGGAGACGATATTTGCAAATGACAGATCTGGTAAGGCATTAATATCCAAAATAAGGAGCTTACTCAATTAAAAACACCAAAAAAATGATTAAAATATGAGCAGAGAAAAAAAAAAAAACATGAGCAGAGGACCTGAGAGATATTTTTCCAAAGAAGACATACAAATAGCCAGTAGACACATGAAAAGCTGCTCAACATCGTTATTTATCAGGGAAATATAAATCAAAACCACAATGAGATATCTTATACCTATCAGCAAGGCCAAAACCAGAAGGACAAGAAATAACAAGTGTTGGTGAGGATATGGAGAAAAAAGAACCCTTCTGCCCTGTTGATAGGAATGTAAATTGGTATAGCCCCTGTGAAAAACAGTAAGGAATCTTAAGTATTTCCATAAAAAATTCAGGTGATCAATAAGATATCTATATTTTTCAAAGAAGGACATGAATTGAAAACATTTTGATAAACATGAACTAAAAGAAACATTTGACACTATAAAACAGGTGTATACTTTATTTATCAGTGTTAATGTGACACTGCATATTTTGGACCTAGTCTTAAATATCATTCTATTTTTAAGTATATATAAATAGCTTAAAAGTCTTAACAGCTCTAGAGTATACATTCTACCTATCATTCATTGTAAAAACAGATATATTTGTTTGTAACTTCATTTTATTTTTACTTATTTTTAAAAGATTTATTTATTTATTTGACAGAGAGAGAGGCAGCGAGAGAGGGAACACAAGCAGGGGGAGTGGGAGAGAGAGAGAAGCAAGCTTCCCTCCTAGCATGGAGCCCTACTCGGGCTTGATTCCAGGACCTTGGGATCATGACCTGAACTGAAGGCAGATGCTTAATGACTGAGCCACCCAGGTGCCCTGGTAACTTTATTTTAAAAAATTATTTCATTTTGGTAAGAACACTTAACATGAGTTCTACCGTCAACATTTTTAAGTGTATAATTAAATATTATTGACTGGAGGTAAACTGTTGTACCGATGACCTCTAGAGTTTATTTATCTTGCTATACCTGAAACTTTATAGCCTTTGATTAGCCACTCCCCACTTCCCCTTCCCCCAGCCTCTGAGAACCATCAATCCACTCTGACTCTGTGAATTTGCCTATTGTAGATACCTCTTACAAGGGGAATTATGCATTATTTTTCTTTCTGTAAATGACTTATTTCACCTAGAATAATGTTTTCAAGCTATATCCCTGGTGTCACAAATGAGGATTCCTCTTTCTTTTCTTTCTTTCTTTCTTTTTTCTCTTTTTGCCTGAATAATTTTCTATGTATATACTACATTTTCTTTATCCATTCTGACTGTGAGTAGTGTTATAGTGAACATGGAGTGCTACCTCTTTAAATTGTTTGAATAAAAACCCAGAAGTAGGATTGTTGAGTCATATGAGAGTTCTATCTTTTTTTTTTTAATTTTTAGGAACCTCCATACTATTTTCAATAGTAGTTTTGCATTCTTACCAATAGTGTATAGGGCTCCAATTTCTCTACATTCTTGTGTATACTTGTCTTTGTTTGTTTGCTTTTGATAGTATCCATCCTAACAGGGTGAGGTGATATCTCATTGTGGTTTTGATTTCCATTTCCTTGATTATTAGTGATCTTGAGAAAATTTTAATGTGCCTGTTGGTCTTTGGAGAAATATCAACTCAAATCCCATGTCCATTTTAAAATCAGGTTATTAGATGTATTCTGCTATTGAGTTGCTTATTTGATAACTCAGCTTTTTTTCATGTTGTTTTTCATTTTTGCCTATATATTTTTCATAAAGTAATCATGTACACTGTTTTTATTTGCTGTTGTTTATCAGTAAGATTCTTCCCAATTTTCTTTCTTGGATTTTTACTGTCTAGAGAGAGATTGATCCATTTTTTAACCTCAGTCTTTTAGCAAATGCATAAACTTTATAAACCCTGGGTAAAACATTGAAAACCTGCCTAAGGGGTCACTGGGAATGCAGGGAGGATTTTTGAATTCTCTTATTGCTAAAGATTTTCTGTACTTTATCACCATGTAATGTAATGTTTTCTACAAGAAAATAAGGTCGTTTTAAATCATGTTTTAAAAAGATTACTAACTCAAGATTTGGAGAACATGCTGTGAATCCTTCAGTAAGTCACATGGACATCTATAAAATAAAGAATTTGGAAATTAAGGAGTCGATCCCATGTACAATTGCACCTAAAACCATAAGATACCTAGGAATAAACCTAACCAAAGAGGCAAAGAATCTATACTCAGAAAACTATAAATTACTCATGAAAGAAATTGAGGAAAACACAAAGAAATGGAAAAATGTTTCTTGCTCCTGGATTGGAAGAACAAATATTGTGAAAATGTCTATGCTACCTAAAGCAATCTACACATTTAATGCAATCCCTATCAAAATCCCATCCAATTTTTTCAAAGAAATGGAACAAATAATCCTAAAATTTATATGGAACCAGAAAAGACCTTGAATAGCCAAAGGAATATTGAAAAAGAAAGCCAAAGTTGGTGGCATCACAATTCCAGACTTCAAGCTCTATTACAAAGCTGTCATCATCAAGACATTATGGTACTGGCACAAAAACAGACACATCGATCAATGGGACAGAATGGAGAGCCCAGAAATAGACCCTCAACTCTATGGTCAACTAATCCTTGACAAAGCAGGAAAGAATGTTCAATGGAAAAAAGACAGCCTCTTCAACAAATGGTGTTGGGAAAATTGGACAGCCACATGCAGAAAGATGAAATGGGATCATTTCCTTATACCACACATGAAAATAGACTCAAGATGGATGAAGGACCTCAATGTGAGAAAGGAATCCATTAAAATCCTTGAGGAGAACACAGGCAACAACCTCTTCGACCTCAGCCGCAGCAACTTCTTCCTAGGAACATCGCCAAAGGCAAGGGAAGCAAGGGCAAAAATGAACTATTGGGATTTCATCAAAATCAAAAACTTTTGCACAGCAAAGGAAACAGTTAACAAAACCAAAAGACAACTGATAGAATGGGAGAAGATGTTTGCAAACAACATATCAGATAAAGGGCTAGTATCCAAAATCTATAAAGAGCTTAGCAAACTCAACACCCAAAGAACAAATAATCCAATCAAGAAATGGCCAGAGAACATAAACAGACATTTCTGCAAAGAAGACATCCAGATGGCCAACAGACACATGAAAAAATGCTGCACATCACTGGGCATCAGGGAAATACAAATCAAAACCACAATGAGATATCACCTCACACTGTCAGAATGGCTAAAATTAACAAGTCAGGAAATGACAGATGCTGGCAAGGATGCGGAAAAAGGGGAACCCTCCTACACTGTTGGTGGGAATGCAAGCTGGTGCTACCACTGTAAAACAGCATGGAGGTTCCTCAAAAAGTTGAAAATAGAGCTGCCTTAAGACCCAGCAATTACACTACTGAGTACTTACCCTAAATATACAAATGTAGTGATTGGAAGGGACACATGCACCCGAATGTTTGTGGCAGCAATGTCCACAATAGCCAAGTTATGGAAAGAACCTAGATGTCCATCAACAGATGAATGGATAAAGAAGAAGTGGTGTATATATATGCAATGGAATACTATGCAGCCATCAAAAGAAATGAAATCTTGCCACTTGTGACGACATGGATGGAACTAAAGGGTATTATGCTTAGTGAAATAAGTCAGTCAGAGAAAGAGAACTATCATATGATCTCCCTGATATGAGGAAGTGGAGATGCAACGTGGAAGGTCTGGGGGTAGGAAAAGAATAAATGAAAAAAGATGGGATCAGGAGGGAGACAAACCATAAGACACTCTTAATCTCACAGAATGAGGGTTGCTGGGGGTCGGGAGAGGGTGATGGGGTTATGGACATTGGTAGGGATGTGTGCTTTGGTGAGTGCTATGACTTGTGTAAATCTGGTGATTCACAGACCCGTGCCCCTGGGGCTAAAAATACATTGAATGTTTATAAAAAAATTTTTTAGAAATTTAAAAAAAGAAGAAAAAAAAAGAATTTGGACTGAATGACATGAAAATTCATCTGTACAATTTTATGATTTTTTAACTTCTTTCAGAAGTAGAAATTTAAAAGCTCCACTTATCTTATTATAATTAACAAAACAGTAGCTTGCTATCACATCACTTGGGCCAAGTAACCAAGTCTTTCTTCTGCTTTTTAAATTCTTTTTCACTGGATAAATAAACTTGAAATTATAAAATGTGCTTATAATTAAAGGATCTTAGTCAATTCAAACACACACAAGTCCTAGTATATGACTTTACTCAATTTATATGTTCTTTTAAATTATTTGGTTTCATAGATATATTTATGATGCTCTATATGGATCTTCATTTTCCCAGTTCTGGTATTGAAATCTGCACCTATTACTGTTCACCCTTTTCCTGCTATTAGCACCACATATATCCCAGGCAAAATTGAAGATAACTTTATGTATAATGTGCATCCAATAAATCATTATGTCTTAAAGTTTCCACTATCTAAAAGCAGGTACTATCCATTTTTTATTTTTATTTAATGAAATTTAAAATAATTATCACAGTGCAATCAGCTTGGATCTATTAAAATTTACCTTTACAACTTTCTTCAAAACAGATTCTCATCATTTTCCAAACAATCTAATTTCTTTGCCTTAATGTGTCTTTCTCTCAACTCATAACCTGCTCTCCTGACTTTAAATATTCTCATTTATACTCCATATATGTTTCATTGCTTTCTACCTTAAAACAGTCTACAAGGCAATGCCCACTTCTTAACACCACCTCCTTTTTTTTTGGACATCCATTAAGTAAAGATAATTTTCTCTCTTCTATATTCTTTGATATTTTAGGGGCGCCTGGGTGGCTCAGTGGGTTAAAGCCGCTGCCTTCGGCTCGGGTCATGATCCCAGGGTCGTGGGATCGAGCCCCACATCGGGCTCTCTGCTCTGCGGACAGCCTGCTTTCTCCTCTGTCTCTCTCTGCCTCTCTGCCTACTTGTGATCTCTGTCTATCAAATGAATTAAAAAAAAAAAAAGAGTCATATATTCTTTGATATTTTAAAAAAGATTTTTATTTACATGATTATTTGAGAGAGAGAGAAAGAGGACAGGGGGAAAGGCAGAGGGAAGGAGAGAGAATCTCAAGTAGTTTCCCTGCTGAGTGCAGTACATATGCAGGGTTCAATTTCAGGACTCTAAGATCATGGCCTGAGCTGAAATCAAGAGTCAAAGGCTTGGGGTTTCTGGGTGGCATAGTTGTTGAGCCTCTGACTTGGTTTTGGCTCAGGTCCTGACATTAAGCCCCATGTCGGGCTCTGTGCTAAGCGAAGAGTCGGCTTCAGATGCGCTCTCCCTCTGCCCCTCCCCTGGTGCCCCTTTTCTCTCAAATAAATAAACAAATCTTAAAAAAAAAAAGAAAAAGAAAAAGAGTTGGAGGCTTAACTGACTGAGACATCCAGGCATTGCTCTTCTTTTTAAAGAATTTCTTTTTAAGATTTTATTTATTCATCTGACAGACAGAGATCACAAGTAAGCAGAGAGGCAGGGAGAGAGAGAAGGCGGGGGCAAGCAGGCTCCTCGCTGAGCAGAGATCCCAATGCAGGACTCAATCTTAGAACCCTGAGATCATGTCCTGAGCTGAAGGCAGAGGTTTTAGCCCACTGAGCCACCCAGGCGCTCCTAGGCATTGCTCTTCTATAGTCTTTGGCATTTTGCTATTTATTTACTTGTTAACTTTTTGTGTGTGATTTTTGACCTATGCTTGTTTTGTCCATTTGGAACATAGAGACATGTTGAATTTTCCCCCTGCCTCTGTACTTTCATTATGTCACTTAATTTTCACAATAACATTGGAAAATGAGCCCTATTTTTATCATTTAAAAGATTAGGAAAATGAGGGAAAGTTAACTAAATTTGGAAAATTAACTAAATTGGGGAAGTTAACTAAATTATTAATGATGATATTACTAGTAACTACAATGACAGAAACTTAAAGTCAAGGTCTTATGCATTCTGCATGTTGTTTCTGTTACTGTAATTTCCAGCACTTTAAGTCTTATAGAGATTTTTTTTTTTTCTAAATAAAATTCCTCAGGAAATGTGAACCACAGGAAAACTTCATGATCTGTGCCCTGAGGAGATTTCATCAGTCCATCAGTCTACCAGCTACACAGCATAATACTATGTTCTTTGGAAGATATAAGAACCACATTCTAAAAATTTAAATTTAACTGGGAATATTTGACAGACACTGATAGAAATAAAACATATCACATCTATCCCTCAATCAAACTATTCTAATCCTTTCTTCTGCCAATGAATAAAGCCCATTAATAGAAGAATATTTTATTAATTTTATGGCAAAATATATACATCTAATCCTAATCAAAAGAATTCAAACAGTTTTTACAAATAAAAAGTATCAGCCAAACTAAAAAAAAAAAAAAAAAAAAAGTTTACATTAGTAAAGAACCATTTGAACATGAACATATAGTTTGTGCATAATATATAATAGCATTATGTCATAATCAACAATGAGGGAGAACAAGCTGACAGTGGGTGGGGGATAAGAGATATGAAAGAATCATTCTTAAGAAAGTGCAGTCTTGGGGTGCTTAGGTGGCTCAGTCATTAAGCAGCTGCCTTCAGCTCAAGTCATGATCCCAGGGTCCTGGAATTGAGTCCTGCATCCTGCTCCCTGCTCAGTGGGAAGCCTGCTTTTCCATCTCCTACTCTTCCTTCTTTTGTTCCTTCTCTCACTGTCTTTCTCTGTCAAATAAATAAATAAAATCTTTTTAAAAGAGAAAGTACAGTCTTTCACTCTATTTTCATCATTTTTTCAATAATTTAAGAACTTTTGTTTATAGCTTACTTAAAATGAGTTTAAAAAATATGTTTAGGGGTGTCTTAGTGGCTCACTTGGTTAAACATCTACCTTTGGCTCAGGTCATGATTCCAGAGTCCCGGAATTAAGCCCTGCATCAGGCTCCCTCCTCAGTGGAGAGTTTGTTTCTCCATTTCTCCATGCTCATTATCTCTCTCTCTCAAACAAATAAATATGATCTTTAAAAACAAAAAAATAAAATAAAATATAAAAAATAAGTCTAGCAAAAAAAAAGGAAAAATAAAAGAACTTTAAGATATGTGAAAATGACCACATGTCTGAGACTGAATTTACAGAAGATATTCCCTGTGTATGCCTTATCCTTGATTGACTATGAATAGTAAACTGTTGTGGATTTATCCAAATAGGGCACATAATTCAAATTTATTCAATTTTATATTCTCTGAGTAAAGAAGATTGTGTTAAAAATTGTGACTCTGTCTTTATCTGAATTTTTAATGTTGAAATATCACATTTTATACATTATAGTATATTTTTGCATGCTACTGCATTTATCTTTATATGTTTTTAAAAGGTGATTTCTTTTTGGAAACTCATTATGATGAAAAATTATTAAGTTATTATATGAGGTAAGTCTTTTTAGAATTTGCTTTTCCAAACTAAGAGACTCTTAACTAAGGAGAACAAACTGAAGATTGATGGAGGGAGGTGGGCAGGGGAATGGGCTAAATGGGTGATGGGTATTAAGGAGGGCACTTGTTAAGATGATCACTGGGTGTTATATGTAAGTCATGCATCACTAAATTCTACTCCTAAAATCAATATTGCACTATATGTTAATAACCAGAATTTAAACAAAAATTTGAAACAAAAAATACATGTTTTAAAAAAAATTAGGAGTTTATTATTAAGTGTTTTTAGGGATTATGTTAACAAAAGAAAAATTTATTTAAATATTTCAGGGTGGGGCGTCTGGGTGGCTCAGTCAGTTAAAATTCTGCTTTCTGCTTAAGTCATGATCTCAGGGTCTTGGGATCAAGTCCTGCATCTGGCTCCTTGTTCATTGGGGAGACTTCTTATCCCTCTCCTTCTGCCACTCCCTCTGCTCATGCTCTCTCTTCTTTTGTCAAATAAATAAACAAAATATTTAAAAATAAAAAGAAATATTTCTGGGTATACTTTCATTAATTCACATTACTTTTAATATTTAGAAAAATTGTTTTCATTGACAGGCTGGAGTGAAAAATTCTATTACTTAAATGTCCCAAACATTTTTTTTTTTTTTTAAACAACTAAAATTTATTTTTTCAAAGTCCTGGACTCTGGAAGTCCTATATCAAGGTGTCTCCAGTTTGGATTTCTTTGAAGATCTCTCTCTTTGGCTTACAGATGACTGCTTTCAGGTTTTATCCACATTTGTCCTGTGTGTGTGTGTGTGTGTACTCTCCTACTGTCTCATTATCTTTTTTTTTTTTTTACTTTATTTAAGCTTCATTTAAACATATTGTGAGGAGATTTTTGACACAGTAAGGTGGGTATATTTGTGACATTCTCATAAGTAGTATGGAGACAACAATAACATCTTTCGATTCTTCTATTTCACCTTAATTCTGAAACTTCTTTAAAGTAAGATATAAATGACAGATAAATCATGAGTCAACTCACACTTTTCTTAAGAACTAACATGGATATTTGTGAATTCTAGAAAGAAACATCAACCAAAAAACTTTAAAGTAATGTTTTAAATAAATTACTACCTACTCACTCACAAATTAAACTAAAGTTAATTTTATTGAAAAATGTGTCCCAATGATGATTCATTAAAAAATGTTTCATTAAAAACAAAAAAGAAAAAGAAGAGAGGCTCACACACCAAATAGGTTTAAAAACAAAAAACAGGGGCACCTGGGTGGCTCAGTGGGTTAAGCCTCTGCCTTCAGCTCAGGTCATGATCCCAAGGTCCTGGAATCAAGCCCCTCATCAGGATCTCTGCTCTGCTCAGCAGGGAGCCTGCTTCCTCCTCTCTCTCTCTCTGCCTGTCTCTCTGCCTACTTTTGACCTCTCTCTGTTAAATAAATTAAAAATTAAAAAATAAATAAATAAAAACAAAAAACAAACAAAAAACACCCCTCTCCTTTCTCCTTTTGTAGATCCTTGGTGCACTTTGTTACATTAAAAGTTACTGTGCTTTCTCCCCTGGAGAAACCTGTTACGATTTTTTAATTCAACAGTCCCCCAATTCACTACAAAACTACCACAAACTGACCATAAAACTACCTAATAATATTGTGCAAAAATACTATATTTTTCAGAAAAAGCTTGGTTAATAGGAAGCTGTGGAATTGCGGGTCTGCCTTTCCTTCAAGGAAAGCCCCAGGAATAGCATTGTTTACAGTAGATTATTGGTAATTTACACATTAAAATTTCAGAGTAATTTTTATCTATCACAACTGTAGAATGCTGATACTCCATCAGGACGCAAAACAGCACATTCAGCCAGTGAGTTTTGTAAAAAAAGTTCTCTTGAAACATAGACACATAAATTTGTGTATTTCCCATCGTAACTACAGAGATGAGCTAGTGTACTATGAACTATGAATTAGCTAATGCTTTACAGAAAATGTTTGCCCACTGCAGATCCTAAATTTTTAACAGTCAATTGACCAGAAGATAAGTTTATCATGATATTTTAAAAATTAAGACACACAAATAAAGCATGGGCCATGCAAGCTCTGTAGGGTTGGGCTCAAAGATATTTTAATGTAGGCCTAATATATGACCCAGAAGAAAAGTTCTGAGACCTACCACCTTCTCCACTCTGTATCATAGATAATTACATATGGCTGTGATAATTGTAAAATGGGAATGTTTCAGAAGCAAGTATCATCAATTGTCCCCAGTGGCTATGAAACAATTCCAGCAATGTAATTGTAAAGTCATCTAATTTAAACTGTAGTGGTGTTAATCTTACTAAGCAATCACATCATCTGTCCTGACCTTTTCAAATACAAATGTCATTTGTGCGGTTGTAGATCATGACAAATGAGATGTAATGTTAGCTATATCACTTATGCATCTTGGTATGAGAGAGTTAGCCTTGTTCCCAAAGGTCACCTTGTATTTTTTTTTAAATATGACATTTGGTTTATTTTATGACATAAGTTTAAATAAATATTTATTATGCCTATCTATCAAGAGGCATGTTATACTATAGCTTTTTAGCTTGTCAAATCAGATGATATTTTTCTGGAAAAGAAACTGCACAGATTTCTAGGGGAAATGAGACAATGGATAAAAATATAAAGATAAGCTTCTAATAGAAAAGTGGCCCCAAATGAGCCTTGAAATATCTAATAAGAGGCCTTTTCTCTCTTTTTAAGTTTTTTTTTTTTTTTTAATTTATGTATTCAACAAACAGAGATCACAAGTAGGCAGAGAGGCAGGCAGAGAGAGAGAGGAGGAAGCAGGCTCACCGCTGAGCAGAGAGTCCGATTCAGGGCTCGATCCCAGGGTCCTGGGATCATGACCTGAGCCAAAGGCAGAGGCTTTAACCCACTGAGCCACCCAGGCGCCCCAAGAGGCCTTTTCTATATAGAAATCATGCCACATATAACCGGGACAAGGTTATTTATGTCAGATTTTTTAAAAACAAATATTTCCAAAAACTTTTCCACTTTTTCACAACACAATAGCTTGACAAATTATATGCAAAAGCTTTTGTATTTCCTATCATGCACCACAGTTTTTGCTACTATATAGAAATACTCTCAAATTATCATAACATCCATTTAAGAACAATATGAATAATACAGCACTTCTTGTGATTCTAATGGAATTAATAAAAATTTAAAGTTTTTTTTCTGAGGTGGGATGTTATTTTTAGAGTCTTGGAGGACTCTCAAGGAGAAGGTAAAACTGGATTTTTGTCCAGACTCTATGTAGTGCTAGATCACACACAACTTCGATCCAGAGTCTCAGTTTGCTTATCTAAAAAGGGTATAGAATATTAATCTTGTGTGCAACAGGGCTTTTTATGTAAAGATCAAAGCATACCTTCAAGCAAATATTATTCCCTGAAAAAAGTTTTTAAACGGATCAAGATGAATTAGTGTACCTATACATTTTTTTATTTTTTTAAATACCTATATATTTTGTTTTCAGTGGATGACCAGATGATTAGCAGTCCTTTCCCCCCTGTTTTATTTGAGGTATAAGTGTTCAATAAAAATTGTGTACATTTCAGGTGTGTACATGATGTTTTGATATAATGTTTGATATAAATATATACTGTGAAATGATCACCACAATCAAGCTAATCAATTGTCCATCATTATTTCATATATATATATATATAAACATTTTTCCCTTTGTGAGAGTCATTAAGATTCATTCTCTTATTCTGCTAATTTCAAGAGTACAGTGCAGTTTCAACCATAGTCACTATGCTGTGCTTTAGATCTCCAGAACTTATTCACAGTGCACATCTGAACTTGTAATCTTTGACCAACATTTCTCTATTTTCCCCGTGCCCACCCTTTCCAATGAATATTCTACTCTCTGCTTCTATGAGTGGGATAAAGACCTGAATAAATGTTTTTCCAAAGAAGACATATTGATGGCCAGCAAGAGTATGAAAAGGTGCCTAGTATCACCAATCATCAGGGAAATACAAATCAAAACCAAGATGAGATCATCACTCACCCCTGGGGAGGATATGTGCTATGCTGCACGCTGTGAATTGTGTAAGACTGATGATTCATGGACCTGTACCCTTGAAACAGATAACACATTATATGTTAATAAAAAATGTGGGAAAAAAAAGAATGGCCATTATCAAAAAGACAAAAAATGACAAGTGTTGGTGAGGCTGTGGAGAAAAGGGAACCCTTGTTCACTCCCCGTGGGAATGAAAACTGGTGTAGGCACTGTGGAAAACAGTATGGAGGGGTCCCAAAAAATTAAAAGTAGAGCTACCATATGACACAGCAATTCCACTTCTGGATTTGTCTCTCTCTGGGCTGCTCTCACAAAATATCACACACTGGATGACTTAAAAACGACAAACCTTTATTTCTCACCATCTTAGAAGCCAAAAGCCTCTGATCAGGATGCCAGTGTGAAAAGCCCCCTTCCAGGACTTCTCATTTTATCCTCATCAGAATAGAAGGAGTTAGGGTCTTTGTGGGTTCTCTTTTAAAAAGTCACTAACCATATTCATGAAGGCTCCACCCCTATGACCTAATCACCTCCCAATGGCCGCACCCAATAACACTGTCAAATTTAGGATTTCAAGATAAGACTCTGGGGAGGACACAAACATTCAGATTAAATGAAATCACTATCTCAGAAAGATATCTGCATGCTTATGTAGATTGTAGCATTATGAATTTGGGATAACACTGATGAACCTAGAGGACAATGTAAGTAAAACAAGCCAGTCACAGAACAAATACCATATAGTCTGATTTATATGTTGTTGGCTTTCCATGATATCAAGATATAATTCCTAGGTGCTTCCTGGCATAAAAACAATGCACAAAATTAAAAAAGCAAAATCCTTGGTCATCATGTTCATAATTTATGTTAAGCAGGTTTGAAGGCAGACACAGTTCAGGGGCTAAGTTTAGATAGCCTAAGTGGGTGTAGTCAGCAGCTTCTCAGAGAGGCAGCCAGTTGACAGGGAGCAGAGGGACTCCCCTGCCTATATGATAAACTGACATTTAAGGTTTTAAATCTGAGGTTTATATCCAAGGTGGTTAAACAGAGAAAATTCCAACAGGTAGGATTATTTCAAAACAATATTAGATAAGTAGTAATTCAGAGTGAGTATGGATCTAACAAAGAGGGGGAAAATAGTAGCTGTTCTCTCACTCTGAGTTTATTACCATGTTGATCAGGAAAAAGACAAGTTACCAAGTGACCATGTGAAGCAGCTGCATCACCAGGAAGATCAGAAGTCAACAGGCAGGGGCGCCTGGGTGGCTCAGTGGGTTAAACTTCTGCCTGTAGCTCGGGTCATGATCTCAGGGTCCTGAGATCGAGCCCCACATGGGGCTCTCTGCTCAGTGGAGAGCCTGCTTCCCCCCCTCTCTCTGCCTGCCTCTCTACCTACTTGTGATCTCTCTCTCTGTCAAAAAAAAAAAAAAAAAAAAAAAAAAAGAAGTCAACAGGCATTCCACTAGTAAAGATAATTATATTCACGTGTGTTCTCTATTTTACTGATTCAGTCAAAATATATTGACCTTAAACTTTCTCTGAACCAGATACTGATAATGGCCTAGGGATGTTAATACAAATAAGATTACTATTCTCCAAGAGTTTTAAGTTAAAAGAAGAGACAAGCCAGTATACAAAAAATACAAAACAAGGTGACAAATAGTATTCTGGAGTTCTGGGTACCCAACACAGCCTTGGAAGTCAGGCCAGAGAACACATTGGAAGTACTACTAATACGGCCCAGTGATTCAAAGCAAGAAATTCAGACTCTAATTTTTTTAGAGTATTTTATGCACATATTTATTCAGCCTAAACAGATGAACTATTTTTGAACAAATAGGTTAATTATAGTGTGGTGTTTGCAACCCAGCTGCCTGTACATACTAAAATAATAGTGTAGGATTTTGGTTCGACTGTTTGGCGTATTCTCTATGTATTGAATGATCTTACCCCGCAGTGCCAAAACCAATATGTAGGGCATTGGCCTGGTCTATAAAAAATGACATTCCAATTAACTTTCCAGGAAGACTGTCAACTCAGACCCCATCTCACAAATTAAGAGAGTCGGAAATGCCCATGGGATGTGGTTGAAGGGGCTGAGGAAGATTGCAGTTCGCACTCCCTGGTTCTCCACACCTCCTTACTAGATGAGTAAGGATGGATTAAGCTTTGACCTTTTAGAGTTCTCTCTATATCCATTTATTTCAAAGGCATTCATGGAACATTTTACCAAGTTTTCCCAGTGCTCCGCAAACCCACTTCAAAATATCATCTGTGTGCCTAGACCCAACTGAGTGAGACCATCCAATACTATATTAAGATTTTGGCAGACCAAAGTCTCAACCTTGTGAGGACTTGGTGCACAGTGGAATATTAAACATCCCCTGGCAACTACTGTAGCTTTTGAGCCAGAATGATTTTTGTTGCAAGTAGAATTGTAGAACACGTCCTCTTACATCATTTGCTGGTGCCTATCTTATACATGTTCCTGCCTCGTTGAGGTGCAGTGTGCCAATTTTCCTCCTCTGTCAAATTGGGACTGTTTTCTCACTGACAGTGCTGCTGCCTTATTAAAATGTTTCCATGGTTGGCTAGCCTCAGTTGTCAAGGTAACCGTCCTGATGTGTGTTGCCTTTAGGAGTTTATCATTAGATACCTGAAAACCTTGACTGCATGTAAATAATAAAAGCTATCAAGGTAATGCGCCTTTGTGTTTCACGTGGTATTTTCCAGAGACTCGAAAAATATGTGATGATGCTGAGCTTCTATTCATACTGCTAGCCAGTTATTATCAAAGGTTTTGATGGGATTATATCAATCTTTTCTACATTCTTAAAAGTTTTGGCTTATAAATAGGGAACCCAATTTAAAATATTTTATTCATTTATTTTATGTCAAATTTCATGCAAAAACAATTTGATGTAGCATTTGATATTGGTGAGGGCAATTCCAAAGGAATAGAATCATTTTGAAACTTTCTTAGACCTCTAAACTTTCTTCTCTTACTTTCTATTCTGTCTCTGATCCAGTCTGCTGAGTCAACTAGTAATAGCATCAAGATTATTCTCTCTTCTCAAATTTCATCCTTCTCTACTCATCCCCAAAAGCCAGATATCTTCTGTTCAAATATATTTTGGCTTATGACTTTTCTGTGCTTCACTATCCATTCATTCATTCATTCATTCATTCATTCATCTTTTTTGAGCTTTGGTTTCCTTATCTATATAAAGTTAGATAAGGATTGATCATGAATGAAATAGTGATATTGAATTAACATAATTTAGTACAGTATCTGCCGCATTGTTGGTTTTAAAATAATTATATCTATTATCAAAAGTGAATCATTTGTCTTTTCATAGGAAATTAATTTGATGTTCTCTTTCCATCTGTGTTGGTAAAATGATTGATAAGGAGTGTGCAGCCTCCTAATGAGGTCTATTAAAATGAGTCTAGGGAGACTTTCCCACCCTCTAAACACTGGCAAGAATTTCCAGTCTACCAAATTATGAGAATCCTTGCATTTTAGCATGCTTGTTCTGGGGGTAAGTCTTTGTGTTTTCAGAAGTGTCTAATGAAAAAAAGCCAACCCAGAGTAGTTTCTTCATTGTCTTTGAAGCCTGTAGCCTGGGAGACAGTCTCAGATTGCTCTGAAGAACAGGGAATTATATATAAAAAATGGGAAAGGAGTGTATGTACTTGTGAGCAGTTCTCCAAATATTTCTGCATCACAAATGTATGATTTGTTGTAAAAATTAAGGCTTTTTGATTTTCACAGAGACTTCAGAAAGACACTTAGGTCATCTTAATACATTATATTTCTGTTGCATCTGATTATTCAAAAGTATTGCCTCATGCCTCTGCTTAACTGGTTTTCTGGTTCTTGGTGTGTTTGATTGCTCCTTGAGGTCACTTGAAAAGGTCACACACCAAAGGCTGACATCAGTCACCTACTGTGATTTTAACACCCAGGGGTCTCTTCAACTGCCACACACCCACAGGCTAAGTATTGCACATTAAGCCATTGTTCGCTAACAATACTTTAATAGGAATTAGCATCCAAGTTGGAAAGCTCATGCATACACTAACATAAGGTATTGGATGCAAGATATATATTAGAGATCAGCACCTATGAAAGAAAAAAGTGAGGGAGCATGATGGGGCAGAGGCAGAATTTTACCTCTGATGTAGGTTCGACAAAGTCCTGGTTAACTTACAGGAGAGCCTACTGGAGTCTTCCCTGCCAGAGTTGTCTTATCTGGAGCTGAAATGACAGCATGTATACCCCAGCCTTCTCATTCTTCCAGGGTGGACTGACTCCTAGGAAAAGTCACACCTCCTGGGAGGCTGCTCTCTGCTGACCACACTCCTGTGGCAGGGCAGCCCTTTCTTGAGGGAGGTCTGGGTGGCTCCCACCTGCGTATATCACTTCTTTGAAAAGAAGTGAACTGGACCCAGATTCTGTGAGACAATGACAGACACACTGTGCAGAGGGACTTGAAACAACAGATTCTGCGTTTGGTGAGTTACATTCTATGTGTGTGCTCCTTCCTCACCAGGGAAACCTAAACCATGAATTCATGCAACAGGAATCGGAATCATGAGGACAACAAGAGAAAAGAGAGAAACCCAAAAATGAAGAGATTAATCAAGCTTGTATCATGTCGACAGGGCCATTGATTTACTTAGAAAGCGACAATCAATTCTTTAATTATTTTATCTTCCCCTGTGTTAAGTTGGGTCTTGCCTGATCAGACTTCCCCTTACATTCATATTCATACTCATCCCTTCATTTTTATAACCTCATCACTTTCAATCTTGCAAGGAAAAAAAACTGTCTTTCTGTTGCCTTCTCTATTTTGTTTTCTAGAATTAGGGAAGTCAACATCCAAGTACATTGAGCACAACTAAAATGATTCCTCACTGTAGAGCTTTGTGATAGGTGGGGAGGCACTGCTTATGTTTTCATAGCTTCCCCATGAGGTTTCCCCAGCATTCCTTGGATGCTTATCTGACCCCACACAGAGTTACTTCTTTTAGCCTCTTCCTCTCCTTAAAGAAAAGGATGAACTGATATTTTCTCCACCCTGGCTCTCTTTTCCTTCTAAAAACTTTGTGTAAGTTTATGCAATGGTGACGCAAAATGTCTTAAATCATAGCATTAGGTATCAATAAACTCAAGTGAATGAAAAACACACTACTATAAATTATATTGCCTTGATGGGTCATTATATAGGCATCAGCAAGCTTTAAAAAATCACAGTGGTTAGACAAAATAATTTGCATTGCCCAATATCTTGTAAAAACAGCTGAATGTTTTATTCCACGAATTTCCTTCTCTGGTTATGCCTCAATGATTTTCACTTACTAAGTAACATCACTGAGCCATGAAAACATTCTCCCCAGGCACATACAGCTCACTAGAATTCTTGAGCACAAAATATTGATTTCATGATTAAACTTTCTGTTAGATACAAACTCAAGGTCTGAGCTTTAGACTTTTCATACTGGGTTGCATTTATGGTTTGAAAATCCTTGAAAATTGTCTATTTCCATTAATAAAATATAGAGATAATGTTCTATATGGAGAGGATTAGATTTATTCCCAAATCCCCATTGTTCAGAAGAGGCTAGTATTCTGTCAAACTTATGATTATATTTAAATACTTAAATTTTATTATGTGGGCCACAGGACATTATTTTTACACCTGTTAAGTAACTCCAGGTGTTATCAGGAAATAGAATTGACACGTGGTTCTTAGGAGGATGCACACCGGTATCTCTTTGAGTATATTCTTTTAAAAATTATTTATTTATTTGAGTGAGACCACAATCAGGGGGAGCAACAGGTAGAGAGAGAGAGAGAGAGAGAGAGAGAGAAAGAGAGAAGCAGGCTTTCCGCTGAGCAGGGAGCCCAATGCAGGGCTTGATCCCAGGACCCTGAGATGGTTACCCCGGCAGAAGGAAGATGCTTAATCACTGAGCCACTCAGGTGCCCCTCTTGGATTACTTTTGATTATTGTCTTTTTTCCCACAAACAAAGATGCTTACAAAGGGGTGAATTTTCTAAATTTAGCTTATAATGATCAAAAGAATTTAAGTGGTGATATGAAGTACTTAAACAAACTATGATTAGCTTCTGCATATAGTTCCTCCACTAATCAGATATTTTGAAATACTTGATTTCCTTTCTAAGTTCTATTATTTGGTTGACAAATCTTTGCAAACACTTAGGTGATTCTTAAAATTGCAATACATTAGGTCTTTAATAGAGTGATTCAAAGTTCTCTTAAACACTCCAATATCATTTTTAAATTTAGAAAGACTTCAATTTAAAATCTAAACTCTCAATTATACATTTGAAATTGGAGTTACATATTGAAATCATTTTCCTAAAGGTCAATGTCCTAAATTGTCTTAAATAGTTAAAATACAAATATTCAAGATTAGATTTCCTAAAACAAAATATTAACAATATAGAGTCAGTTATATTTTCTATGATTCAAAACTTTCATATGTTTTAAAATGCTTAGCACTAACACTACAATTATATAAGCCTATATGACTTGAAGGGCTGCTTTCCTCAAACAATATTTTTGGAGCAATCCTTTTGCTTTCCCGAGTATTAAAGAATGGGAACTATTGGCTAGGATGAAGCTGAACCTTTGAACACTAAGGATACGAGTGAACTCTATTTATAGTGGTCAGTGACTCCATGACAAAAAGATGGAAGAGGTAATGTGAAGCAACATGTCCCTTAGGTTTGGAACCTATGTTTTAAGCCAGATTAAAGTATGTAACTGGTGCCTGATGGCTCTAGCTCTTGATCAGAATATGATTTTTGCTGCTCAAATGTAATTGATTTTCTCCTACAACTCTTAAGATACCCTGCTTCTTGTATGATACATCTTCTTTTAGAATCACATAATACCTTCAAACATGAAAATAATATCCCATTAAATTTTTCTGTTTCTCATGGGTTCTTTTTATTGGGTAATATCAAAATGGGTTATTTTTAGCAAGGGCAGTTTCTTCATCTTCTAAAGAAAGGATTATTCTAGGTTATTTCTAATGTTTAATATGATAGAATCTCAAAGTTGAAGCATATGTCAAAGTAGCATCCAGTCTACTTACTCATTAGATAAAAAGAATAGCTTTTTAAAAAGAAATCTGTAGTATATTATGAACATCTATGCATTTTTAACTCCTTATTATCAGTGTCATTATCATTTACTCATAATGTCATTATGCTCAACTTTTTTTATTAGGGTGACCATATAATCTTACCATCCAAACAGGGGAACTTCTGAGAATAAATGAGGGAATTATTACTAATTAAGTAATCGGGACTATCCTGGGAAAACTAGGGCAACCTGTCACCCAAGTTATGCTCAACTACAGCCATGTGAAATGTTTAGAGCATTTCCATTCACAAGGAATTCTCTAGAGCACTACATTTTACATTCTAGGCTCCCTTACAGATTTTTAGTCAGCTAAATTTGAATACCACTGTCGTATGTAAAAATGTTCAAATAAGGTCACACTGAATAAGTAGGAGACGACAGACCTGGAACTCTGTACCTTAACATCCCCTCAGAGGTATACCAGGAGTCCTAAGGCTCTACTATGGAAATATGATGATCCACAGGATTATCTGAAAGCAGCTGCCTTAATGGAGAAGCAATAATGCTTATCAGACATCCATGAGGTGCCAGATCATATACATGTAATTGGCTGGGAACAATAGAGCTGAGATTTAAATCCATGTCTAATTGATTGCAAAGCCTTATTCACATTTCTCTGAAGAAAGTGCTTTGCATTTTTATATAATTCTTATTTTAGAAAGTTCCTCATTATATCAGTCAGGTCACTGTAGCTTATTCTATACCAGTTGTTAAAAAAAAAAAAAAAAACCCAAAAAGGGGAAAAAAAATAAAAGGACCAACAGAAGTAGGTTCTTAAAACAGAAATGTTTAGGGCACCTGGGTGGCTCAGTGGGTTAAGCCTCTGCCTTCGGCTCAGGTCATGATCTCAGGGTCCTGGGATGGAGCCCCATGTCAGGTTCTCTGCTCGGTGGGGAGCCTGCTTCCTCCTCTCTCTCTGCCTGCCTCTCTGCCTATTTGTGATCTCTGTCTGTCAAATAAATAAATAAAATGTTCAAAATAAAAAAACCAGCAGAAATGTTTATTGTTCCCACTAGATCCGTTGCAGGATGACAAGACACTACTTATTGCATTCTCTGAAGCACATAGGTTGTAGGAATTCTATCTTGACATAAACTTCTGTTTCTAGAAGCAAGAAAGGAAAAAATGGTGAAATATTCATTACTTCTTAAAGTTTCCATATGAAAACAACTAATGTCTTTTTCTTTCACATTTAATTAGCCAGAACAAGTTATATACCCATATCTAAGTAAAATAGAATGAAGATTTATAACTCTTCCTTATGGAAGCTAACCAAAAAAATACAGTCAGTTGACCACGATCTTCAACAAAATCTATATTTTTGAACTGGTCATTAATATTCCTTACTAAGGGATCCATCATATTGTGAGAGCCCTCATGTATTTAGATTTTTAAAGTGGTTGGATTCATTTTTTTTATATCCATCTCAAATTTCTTCTTTTACAGATTAAATATTTCCAGTGTTTCAACTGTTCTGGAAAAGGCATTGCATCCAGTGGTGCTTCTCAAACTTGAATGTGCTTCACATCTTCTGGAGCTATCAAAATGCAGATTCTGATTCAACAGGCCTGGATGTGGCCTGTAATATAATTGCTTGTTTGTCTTAAATAATGTCTTAACCCAGTTCTGAGGTCCTAGCTGGAAGCCAGCCAGTTCTCCTAATTAATTCCATACCCCAACCACTTGCATGAATGGGTTTTCGCAGTCTGGGTGACTATGCACTTGAGCCAACTGACCTGAGGCCAGGTATCAGACAACTAGGGATAGCCCTTATACTGCAGAACCTGTACATTTATTCAAAGAAACAAATCCACAAAGAGGCAAAGAAACCTAGCCACCCCACTCCACCTACCATACATAAGCTACACCCCTACAACACCAACTTTCTAGTACCCCATCTTTAGGTACAACCCCCAGTATGAACCTGCCCAGCAGCCTTCCATCATTTGGAGCTGTAAGTAACAAAGTCTGGCCTTTCATCTATCCCAGTGTCAGTGTGTTATGTCCTGACATCAAAAAAATTCCAATTTGTTGATGGTTCTCATGACTCTCTTTACCCAAATTTCCTTGGTGGTGGAATATTTAAACTATTGGCTAAACTTAGAGGACTGCAGACCAGCCCAGGTGGGGTCCTCATTTGGGAGAGTAGAAATGATAGATCTCTTGAGCTGCACCTCTGGGGTCAACTTCCCATATATTTCTGGTCATACCCTATGTTTGGCAGAGGCTTATTTCAGGAGCTTGTCACTTCCTCAGGACCAGTGGTATGTTTTGTTTTTAATTATTATTTAGGGAAGAATTTTGGTTTGTCCATGTGCTTCTGGTGACCCCTGTGGAAGAAGATATTGATCAGACTTCCTCACAGTACAGAAATGACACTCTGGTTTTGTTGCTGTTTCTCAGGAGGCAGTGACCATGGCTTATTTTCTGTGCTATGACACACTTTACTGTTGTCAACTAACTTTATGTTCCCCAGATCCCCAGGGGTATTGTGGATTGTACTATAAGTCAGTAGCCCAATGTTTAAACCAAAGTTGGAACTCTTGGACAAAGGAATGAATATCTCATCTCTGTACCCTCCCCCACATACACTTGTCAAAGTTACCCAGTTGCTTAAATCATGAAAAAACTCTATCCAGTGTACTTGGGCTTTATTAAGTGCCACTCCATATGAACATCTGAATTGACTGATACTTTGGACAAGGAGCTATGCTGTCCCAAGGAGAGGCAGCTAGAACTCTCCAAGCGTAGAACCCAGTCCCTGGGAGGTGGACTGGGAAGGGTTGGAACAAGAGATCGCTACCTATGAGGTGGGCTACCACTCTCTTCCCCTTTCCTGTAATCCACAGGAAGTCCACATTATGATTTACCAGACAGAGACAGAAACTAAAAACTGTGGCTTTAGGTTGCTAGAAGTTCAAAACAGAAAAAATGAGGGAAAGGGATTAAAAAATACTAAAATCCAGGACACATAGGGAGGATACTGAGTGGCTTTTTGTGTTTCTACAACATGGATTCTAGATTAACTTCAGTGTTTGGTAAAATGCACCAATGCTAAAGCTTCCTGGACTTAATTAGTATTGGGCCTTAAACTATAATTATACCTGAGGATCCCACTAAATTTAAATATGGTATCCTGTATAATCTGGGGAAAATAACTAAATACAAACTGGACAAAAAATAGCCGTGCCTCATTTTAATTATAGCCTTGGCTAAGATTCCCATAGTCATAGTACCCTTTACCCTGAAGTATCTCATATTAGACATAAACACTCTGATACAGTGAGTAATAAGTTTAAATTATATATAGGATTTGGCACTTACAAATTAGTTTGATAAAAAGGGTATCTCATGAGCCCCTAGTTAGAGTAGTTAATACATCCCAAATAAAACGAAATGGGGTCTTCAGGGATCAAAATTTGTTATATAAGACCTAATTAATGAATTCATGATATCTCCACTGCTTCTTCATTTGACAGCATAGTTTTACCAGTTCTTAAACAAGGAAGGAATAAATGGTGTATGATGGTAAATTATCACCACCTTAATGCTGTGGTCATATCCATTGAGTCTCCAGAACCCAATATTACTGAAATTACTAACTCTATTCAATCAGTAGCCAGTGAATGTCTTACCATTATATATTGGACTTCTATGTTCTAAGTTCTATTCCATGCTTACTTTAATAACCTCTCAGGAGCTGTTCATCTTCACCTCCAAAGGACACACATACCTTTACTAGTCTCCCTAGTACCTTGACAGCTGTGCCAATTCACACCATCTTTGCAGACAAGGTCTTAACTGTATCCACTTTTCTTCAGGAGCACAGGTATGATCATCATCTCATTGATGATATTCTCCATTAAGGAGATTCATTTGGCACACTCATTAGAAACTTTTAGTTCTGAAAGCAATATACTCCTTATTTACAGATTTTACTTTGTTTCACTAATGGTGCTACTTACAAATCAGCCCACCTTAAAAAAAAAAAAAAAAAGGCCTCTAGAATCTTTCCAAATCCAAATCAAAAGGCACTTACATTAGTGCTCTCAGAGATTCCTTCAGTGTAAAAACCTTAGCAACTTTCTCTCATGCCTTCTGGAACCTCTGGACAACCTATGATGGCTATAAATTATCTGTGGGCTTCTGATGCAAAACAAAACAAAACCAAAACCAAAAGACAAAATCCTGCCCTTTTTGACACCATTAGAGTAAAAATTACTAGTCACAGACTAGGCTATCCTGAAAACAGGCTCTCACAAACCCTGAGACTATAACCTTCCACACCTAGCTATCTATCATTATTTCTTGGGTAATAAAAGCAGCATCTTCCAAGTTTGTCATGGTTACTGAGGCCTCCTTTATATAGGATGGAGCCAAACCTGAAGCCTCTGGTATATTCTACCTGTAAGGGAGAGAGAGGTGGCTTTCCCTGCCCTCAGTCTCTTGCCAGATATCATGGTCCTGGAGGAGATCCCTTCTCCTCTAGACAGCTTACCTACCTGGGAAGCCCCTTAGAACAAACTGAGTGAACAACAATAAGTCCATACACTTCGCCAATGATATTGTCACCATCTGAATTATAGAGTTCGTTAGAATCTTAACTGATAGAGGATGGGACTCAATGTTCAGGACAACCAGCAAAAGTATTAAGATGGCCACATATGTACTTCTAGGGCAAATATTTGTTCATTGTTTCCATAAAGATATTAGGATTTAATTTAAGCTTCAGAAATTAAATTCTAATCCCGGATTTTCCCTTTATCTTTTCATTGTCAGTTATAACCAATGAAACAGACTATGGTTTCAAAAAATAAATTTGAAAATAATTCTCCTATTTTTTTTCTGCAGAATATCACATTTAATTTTTACTATGAGAGTTCTTATACATGTAATATTTACAGAAATCACTGAAAATAGTTTATGAGAGATAACAAAGTAAAGAAAGTTGATTGGATTATACATACTGAGAGAGAACAATGACTAATAATGCATTTCTTCTGTTCAGTACAATCTTGCCAGATTAACCAGGATTATGTGGAATACTACTTAGCTTAAAGGACAATATTATAGCCTGTCTTCTATAAGAGACTATGTCTCAGAAACATAGAGGAAAGATATTCAGTAGTTCAAAATATTAGATTGTTCCTCTCCATGATAATTATAATCTATGGTTTATAAAAATCTGTCAGGGTTATTAAAATAGGTGCTAACAATGTAAAGCCTTGTTTGCCAATTAATCTTTAATTACTTGTTCTTTATGGGCATAAATTAAGATCAATGGCTCATAATTTAATTGGAAAAAAGAAGATATGATACTGGCATGTACATCTATGACAGTATATGCATTAAAATTTGAAGGACATATATCCTCCTGCTTAAGAATATCTCTTTGAAAATGGTAAGATTTCATTTCTTTTGATGGCTGTGTAGTATTCCATTGTATATATATACCACATCTTCTTTATCCATTGATTTGTCTATCAAATTACCACAAGTTTATATTGATGATCACTGGACAAAGCTAAAAAATTGCTGCCAGAGTAGTAATGTTTGAATCCATTCTTTAAAAATTATATCATATTATTGTTTTTCTTTTAGATGCATAGAATAGGAGATATAGGGTTGACAAGTACTGATAAGATGGGAAGAACCAGACTTAGCTATTATTTCCATGGCTATCTCTGTAGTGAGGAGTCCATAGTCATAGGTAGCATGAAAGGTAGGAGGAAAAATTGTTTGTTCAATAGTAATTTTCCAGAGAACTTAATCTTATATGTGTGTGCAATGTCCGGGGAGTAGTGGGAAAATGTAAAATAACATAGTTTTATTTATTTTTCTTTATACCATGTGTTTCTTTTAATTGAAGTATAGTTGGTATACAATATTATATTATTTTAAGCGTACAACAGAGTGATTCAACATTTGTTTACATTATGAAATGCTCACCACAATAAGTATAACCATCATGTCATCATACAGATTTATTATCATATTTAAAGATTTATTTATTTATTTGAGAGAGAGAGAAAGCCCAGGGGAGGAGCAGAGGGAGAGAATCTTCAAGTAGACTTCCCACTGAGCATGGAGCCTGACACAGAGCCTGATCTCATAACCCATGAGATCATTACCTGAGCAGAAACCAAGAATCAGGTCTTGAATCAACTAAGTCACCCAGGTGTCACTGCAATATATATTTTTTTAAAAAAACAGGGAAAAAATACTTTTGCCTCTGGATACAAGTCTACTACTAGTCCTAAGAACAAGATACCTGTAAGACATAAATCGTCTTTCTGCCTGAATGCATTCTTTCAGTACCAAAATGAAAACAAAAGTTAAGCCCTAGATAATTGAATAGTTCAATTCAAGTCCTGTTCTCAAATATAGGTATCTCTACAGTTAATACCCATTGAGCAGAATAAGAGAACCCCACTATTTTCCTTTGTAGTTTCAAGAAAAGACATTGATGGCCAATGTCACATTTACTTGAAACATAGAAACAAGTAGACTAAATGATAGTGTCTTTTTTTTTTTTAGAATGCCTTGTTATTTGGCTTGAATAACTATTGACTTGTTCTTACTGTGCTAATAGTTTTTGTGTCTTGAAAAATTAATTCTTTGTGACAGAGAATGTTTAAAAAATTGTATATCTTTATTCATACATGTTTGTTCTATGAGTGAGGAACTTAGCACTATTTTAGAACAAATTATTAGTTTGGAAAAATGTTATTTAATATTTAAGCTTTTCACAGTCACAAATACTCTTGATAAACATTGCTGGTATTTTGCACATATAAAATTGGAGGCAAAAAGGAATCCATATAAATCCATTGGTTCCTGATTTAGTAAAAATTTGGGAGAGTTGCATGATGCCAAAACACTTATTTATTTATTTATTTATTTATTTTTAAAGATTTTATTTATTTATTTGACAGAGATCAAATAGTAGAGAGGCATGCAGAGAGAGAGAGGAGGAAGCGGGTTTCCCGCCAAGCAGAGAGCCCAATGTCGGGCTCGATCCCAAGACCCTGAGATCATGACCTGAGCTGAAGGCAGAGGCTTAACCCACCGAGCCACCCAGGTGCCCCTATTTATTTATTTTAAAAGATTTTATTTATTTATTTGACAGACAGAGATCACAAGAGGCAGGCAAAGAGAGAGGAAAGGAAGCAGGCTCCCTGCTGAGCAGAGAGCAGAATGGGGGGCTGGATCCCAGGGTCCTGGATCATGACCTGAGCCAAAGGCAGAGGCTTTAACCCACTGAGCCACCCAGGTGCCCCGATACCAAAATATTTAAAAAATTGAACCTCTTATCATGTTTGTGAATAAAAAAATAGACAAAATAATGTGTATGATTGCAAGCATTTTATAAAACACAATTAGATGTAGAATTTAAAGTGGGCATTTAAGTAGCTAAATTCAGATCACTTTAGAGTTCACAAGGCTCCTTTCTCATCTATTACCAGTTACCATCATACCATCATAACATATTTAAGCACCTTTACCTTTCTGATTCAGATGGGACAAATAAGCCTACTCGTATAGCTTTAAGTTGCAAAACTGGACTTGAATGCAGGTGTTTTCAGGTCGTGTAAGTTTTCTGAACTGCTTAGATAATACAGTTAATGCAGCTGCTTTCAGCATGTCCATTCTTTGCGCTGCATCTCTATATTCGTAGCATAGCAAAGAAACTGCCTTGAGAGCAATTGCAGAAACATCTTGTGAAAAATAAAGTAAAATAAAGAAAAATAAAGTAAAATAAAGAAAAATAAAGTAAAATAAGTAGCACATAGCAAAGAAGGATGAGGACTACCAGCAGCCCTCTACATTGGTCTCTTCCAAGAGAAGAATCCTGTCTATTTTGTGAAGCAGTCGTTTTTTCCTTTGTAACTAAGGGTAATTGATGCACCATTGTTCAATATACCCATTCAAAGAGCAGACTGAGTACACTGATGTATTATATTTGAAGGACTAGTACTCTCCAGTTTGAAAAACCAAGACTTGTTAAGTTGCAATGGTGGAAATCACTAAGGAACATAAAGAATTGGTTTGAAATTCTTTATTAGTATTTTTGTATGGTATTTGTTCTGTCAGAGGAAAACCACAAAAGGCACATCGGTCTATTCTTCTGGCATAAAGTTGTAACATCTAATAGAAGTTAAAAGGTATGTCACTTTTCCCAGATACAGCATAGAAAATTCTGACATTTCCTTATTCACAGAGTGGAAATAAACACTTAGTTAAACTATGGAATCCACTTAAGGAATTTGGACCCCGTGATTATTTTCCTTTGTGCTATAACATAAAATTTATTCCATCCAGTCTTTATAAAATTGAAACTATCTTCCATGATAAATACCCAAATGGCTTTTCCTATTTATTTAAGTAACATCCCTATATATATTACACATCAGTGTCTTATTACATTATTCTATTTATAGGTGCTGAATATTTATTATGTAACACTTTGTGTTTCTTTACATATGATATTAGTAAAGAAAAACAGATATAATGTGTTCCCTGCTGATTTTTACCTTTATGCTACTGAGTTTAATCCCTACAACCTCTACTCTACAATTACCATTTTGAATCAAAATCTTCCACCTCCATCGTATTATGCTGTATGGATTAATCTGTAATTTATGTAAGAGACCAACTGGTCATCTACCATATGACACATTATCCTAGAAAGAACAATACCTGTCTCACATTGCGATTTAAGTTGCTTAGAAATTGTGATGCCCACTCTCACCTCTTCCTCTAGAAGCCACACATAAGTATATCCAAACTA
>RCUC01139016.1:0-66796 GCA_003697995.1 Taxidea taxus jeffersonii | reverse complement strand
CGCCCCCCCGCGCGCGCCCGCCGCCCCGCGCACGCGCCGCCGCCCCCCCACCTCCGGCCGGGGGTCGGCGGGGAGCGCGCGCCCGGCGGTCGGAGCCCCTAGGCGCGCGGGCGGAGCTGCCCTGCCGGCCACCCCTCGCCTCCTGACCGAGCGCCCGCGGGCAGCGTCCCGCCCTTCCCTCGGGGTGGCCACGGGGTGGCCACGGGGGACTTCCTCTCCTCCTCCTCCTCCTTCTCCTCCTCCTCCTTCTCCTCCTCCTCCCACTTCCCGCCCCCAGCTCCCGGCGCGCTCACGCCCCCTCTCCCTCGGACCCCTGCCGGCCCGGGGGTGCGCTGGACCCGACGCCCAGCACCCAGGGGCGCAGCGGGGAGCCCTCCGCGCCGTGGACACGCTAGTTCTCAAACCGGACAGCGTCCGTCAGCATTCCTGCAGGAGGCCTGGGGCGACCCCAGAAAAGCCCGTGCCCCACCTGTCCCCGCAGGGGATACCAAAGCTGTGGTTCCAGGCCACCCTGGAACAGCATTCAGCCGGCCGGCCTCCCCAAGCCTTGTTCCTGACCCCCAACAGCCCCGCTGGACAGCCCGGAGAAACCTAAAAGCTGGAGAAAGTTGTTCGTCTCTTGCTTAGCGGGGCGAAGTGGGGGGGGGGGTGAGAGCTCCCGCGGGACCTGCCCTTAGGGAGCCCCCTGATCGGGGTCAGGGGGGTCACCGCTCCCTTGCACTCAGGTGAGAGATTGGAGTTTGGATGTTAAGGTGGTCGCTAAGAACCAGAATTAGAATTTGGGTTCTTGTGGTTTTACTCAGTTCAAGAGACAATTGGGAGCACCCCTGTGCGCACAGGCCCGCCCCAAGGGTGATTTAGGGAAGTGGAAAAGCCAGAGCCCCAAACACCAAGGCAGGAGGGAATTTCCAGCTTCCTGATCCTCAGTCTCGGTCTCCGTCTCCCTGTCTGGTCACCACCGCCCGCCTCAGCCTGAGGTTTTCGTTTGCTTCTTATTTTTCCCCTGGCGGGTACTCCCAAGTCCAGTTCAGAACCCATGTAGGGTGCTGGCTGGAGTGGTTGTTCAGGGACACCCAGGAAGTGCTAAGATGACCTGAACTGAACTGAGAATTAATTTTTTTTAATCCCCCTGAGTTTATGCCCGTTGGTCACGTTGCACCAGGAGCCTAGACTCGTACTAACATTTGAGTAGATGTTCTGTCGATAGCTTACAGGGTTAACAGAATTCACCAGAAACGGTTCGGGTCACATTTTAGGCAGTAAATGTAATGTCACAGCCAAAAGCAGCCTCATTGGGTCATCATGAGAACTGCTGCCCTCTTTTGTTCTGTCCCTCCCTCTATTACCACATCACCCCCCCCATCTGTTTCCCACTTATGTCTGCCATCCTAATTGGCCAGTTTTACCAGATATTTCTCAAGATTCAAGGCATGATATTGGTAAAGTTGTCCAGAAAAGGATAAGAGAGACGTAAGGGGTAGGAATCTGAGTCAAAGGAGCTTGGTCAGGCAGCAGAAGCCAGCACAAACAAGATACACCAATGAGACAAAGATTGGCATGAACCAAAGATCGAACTTAACGTCTTCTACCCACTACTTTTTCTTTCTTTCGGCCTAAAAATGGGAACACAGAATGTCTTGTCAAAGGTCACCCCAGAGGGAGGGGGCAAGTTCCCAAAAAAGTATAACACATTTTTGTGACTTAATACAATTTCTTTCAATATATCTTTTGATCACTTAAGCTTTCACATGATCGGAACCTGAAATAAATATGTACCTCTTGTCTACTTTTCCATGGTCCTTCCAAGTACTGAGATTTTCAACCTTGCTTCTGGCTTCAGTTAAGAATTTTGGTGGCCCCGTACTTGTTTTGTTTGGGGAGTAGGGTTGGGGTGTGTGTGTGTGTGTGTGTGTGTGTGTGTGAGTTTTCAGCGTGGTGTTGTAAACTGAATAAGAGACACACCCAAATTCAAATCCCAGCTGGGCTCTGACATTTTACCTCTCTGTGCTTTATTTTCCTCATTAGTACAGTGGGTATGAAGACACAGATCGCAAGGTTGTTAAGAAGACCAAGGAGATGATACACACAAAAAGGCCACCTTGCCTGACATCCACAGTAAGTCCCCAACAAAGGTCACTGCACTCGCTCTGTTTATTTTGCTTCATTTTACCCTGACATGGGAGAGAAGATACTGAAACTAGTTATTCACAGTCAAGACATTTGGAGCAGGAAGACCCTTTACCAAAAATAACATCCCCCTAGGGCTTTTCTAGGAACCAAAATGGGCATAAATGATTAGCCTTTATAAACATGAGCAATTACTCTTCTTGGAGAAAGAACAGGGAGTCCAAAATTGGATCCCCTAATTGAAGCCCCTTCACCATTGCAGGGAGCTGACTGGACCCAGGGGTATTTTTCCTTGGTATTAATAGTGTACAAACCTTGGTTCCCTGGCTCCCTCCTTGGCTTCCTCTACCCCCTCCCCTCTTTCTTTCCCTACAGTCTCTTAATGCTGAACAGCTTTTTGTGTTCACTGCAAACAAAAGGCGCTAATGACAATGATGAAGTTGTCATTACTGACCTGCTAGATCCGTGTTGCTAAACACCGTGGCTAGCCTGTAATCATTACTAGGAACAGAGAAGACAAATAGCAATCCCCTTGTCCTCAGCCAATCAGGCTCCTTTGCCAATAATGATGGTCCCAACCTCCTCCTCCCCCAGAATATTCAAATGGCTTTGGGCTCCCGCTGTCTGTGATAATAGATAAAACTCTCCAAGGAAGGAATGAGGTTCACAGTGTTCTCTTTTCCCTTTTCTATGGCTTTCCAGGATTCTGGAATCTGTAGGGGGAGATGGAGGCATGTGGAACTTTATTCTCTCCAGTGTTAATTTTGATCACCACTTCAAAGGGAAAAGCTAACTAGGGAACCAACCGGTCTTTTTTGTTTTAGATTCTGGGTTTTGCTGGGACTACCTACTCACAGTGAGAATCCCCAGACGAAGGGGGGAGGGGGTGGGAGGGTGAGCTGGGAGGGGTGTTCCGGAAAGCTAATCGAGCACACATTAAAAAAAGTCAACTCTAAGACTCACATGAGATGATTTTGGGGGCCAGCGGAACATGCTTGACCTTAATTCATTAATAGCCCAATATTTAATTCAGTCACTGCTGAGAGAGACATGATTGGTTTGTAAACAATACGGTAAGTATACTTGCTCCCGAAGAAGCACCACACACAACTGGCATTGGACCGGGTTTCTTGCCAAACATCTCGCTCCGTAAAGTCTGCAGGAATATCTAGCCACCATCCCTTTTCACCTGTAACCTTGATCACAATCCTCCTGCTCGTCACAGGCACGCATCCCACCTGCATTTCCCGCTGTTTTATCAGCAAAGCTCCACGAACTTTAAACAGAGCAACCTTATACTTGAAAAGATCTGTCGGAAAGTATGACATCAAGCTTTGGTTTGCTTGGCCCTGAAATGATGTTCAATACAGAAATGCCTGACTTTAAATATGCAGGTGGAAACTCATTTCTCTGCCAGGGCTCAGGGTCAGGGAGTGCCTCTCTAAAGAGAAGTAGAAGAATGTTGTTGTTCAACATGTGGCCTCAGGAGCCAGATAACCTGGCTTAGAACCCCAGTGCCGGGACCTCTCAGCTGTGTGACCTTAGACAATTCGCTTCCTCTCTCTGGGCCTCTGCGCTCTCTCAATGGCATTAACGGCCTCGCCAGGAGAACAATGCCGTAACACATGAAAAGCACTCAGAACAGTGTTTTACACTAGAAAGCGCTCGAAAAATACTATCACTGATATCATCCTCATCGCCATTGGAGCAGCTCTGTATCATGCAAGACATGATGAGAAGAGCCTGGAAGGAAAAAGCCAGGCTGGATGTGACCCCTCCCCCCAGCTCTGGTGTTGCTGGATAACTGGAAGCAATCCTCTTACACTGTTTAAATATCCCTTTCCTAGCACAGGGATTGAATGAGCTGGTCCCTGAGGTCCCATCAAATTCTAAAGTTTCTCTGGATTTATTTAATCCTACAGTGAATCCCTTTGCAAGATGAACACCGGCGCCCCTCAATTACATAATATCTCCCGAGTTTTTTGGTTTTACCGTACCAGACCATACCCAGCGCGTTAATCCTTACTGTCGTCACACCCCACAGGTGAGGCAAGCAATCCATCAGCAGGTTTCCAGAAGCAAACACAACTGTATTTTTTCCACCAGCATCTGCACTTGACACACTGACCTTCCTCAATAAATAGGTATTGAATGAATGAATAAGAAATTATAGATTGTTCGCTTCAAAGAGCCTTCCACCAGAGATCATCTGAAGGGAGAGAAAAATGCTATTGGAAACCTCAAGCGTCTGCTAACAAAGGTGCCTCCCGGTAAAGGAAGGGCCCTAACCCCCCTCCGCAGGGCCCCCACTCAGTCCTGCTGCTGCTAATGGCCTAGAAGGGCTCTCGGGCAGCTAAGAGCCCAGATGTGCTTGGGCTATCCAAAGGCAGGCCTGGAGACTTCAGGCCTGGGGCGGGAGAAAGGTAAATGCCTCTTTGCCTGATTGCAAGATTTGGAGGAGGGAGTAGGGCAGAGAGAGTAATGAAATGGCCAGAGGCCAGGCACTCCATGGGATGGATAACCAGCAAAACACCCAAGTTCCCCCGTCCAGGGAACATTCAGGAATAGGAAGTCCGTTCTTCTGTCATCTGTGTTAAGTGTGTTATTACGCACAGTAATGTCGTGCTTTTCCAGTGACCCTGACACTTGTATTTGTGGGTGCTTTGATGCCTTCTTTGGGGATGTGGGGAGTCGGGGCCCACCCTGGGCTCAACACCAGTGGTAAAGGAATAGCCGTAAGACCAAGAGAATAAGAACAAAGGCAGGAACACAGGGCCAGCAATGACATTTGGAAAGTGGGCTCCCCACATCCTCTGACACCCAGGGCAGTTCTTGGCTTTTCCATAGGACCAGAAAGCCCATCCTGTCTCCCTCTCAAGCACTGAAAAGGTGACCTCTGGATATGTAAGTCACAAAAGACCAGAATGTTACTGCATTGCCAAGTTCTCTCTGGCCCTTAACCTGGTGGCCTTCCCCCCGCAGTTCTGCCTGATGGTGCATGAGCCACTCAGCTGGGAAATTATACCAAGACCAACCCCGGAGAGGCCACCATAGATCTTAGTCTGCTAAGAAAAATCCTACTGACCTCTCATGTCACGCCTTACAAACACAAATCATTTATGGTATGTCACGGTGAATCTCTTCCCCCACATCTCAGCTTGCATCTCATTTCCATCCCAGCCAGTTCTGGGTCTTCTCTCCCTGCAGGAGGAAGTAGCTCCCCAAACTGGTCTCATTGTGTTAAAGCTCATGAGTGTAGACTTCAAAACAGGGTGTAGACTCAGCAACAAAATCATGGTACCTGGGCCAGCCCTGGCATAACCCCGACCCAAGAGGACCTCCTCACCCCAGGAGCCACCAGAAAGGTGGTCTCATACTCTTAAGGGGACCCTAGATCAGCACTCCCAGACATATAGGCGCTGAGATTGCTCATGTGCGCGTTCAGATTTGGAAGTCCGGGGCAGGGCCTGAGAGTTTGCATTTCTCACAAGCCCCGCCCTCCAGGGCCTCCAGGAGGCCCCACCCCAAATCTACTGAAGGGGGAATCTGCGCTGCAACAAGAGAGCTAAGGGATTCCCATGGTTCAGATGTGAGAAGGTCACCATGGGACCGTTGGTCCAACCACATGGGAGAAACCCAGATTAGGGAAGAGGCAGATCAGCTGAGCCCAGGCGGGCAGCCCCTAGAGAGAGGAGGAGGAAGGAGAGAGGGATGTCTGAGAGGTCAGCAAGATGAGATTAGGCTGGGCCTGGGATCCACAGCGGGGAACTTAAGCTATCGTAAGGGTAATGTGAAGCCAGTGGAAGGTTTCAAAAGACAGGAGTTAACCACATCAGAGAGGCTTTGGAATAAGACTCTTCTGGCTGGAGATACCACGCAGGTGAATAAGAGGGGCCCTAACGTGGTATAGGCTAGCATCTGGGACACCTGCATGAAGACGGCTCCAGTGGGCGGACCAGCACATCACACGTAGAGATGCTCTGGATGTGTGCCAAGGTAAAGGGGAGTCCTCCAGGCTGATTTGCAGGTCTCCAAGGCAGTGGTTAGTACAAAGGGAAAGTCCTCCTTCCCTTCTCCCTGGAACGTTCAAACAAATATGTCTTACTCCTCATCCAGAGGACGCCCACAGCTTGCCAATTGTTCATCTTGCTTCCAACCCGCCCTTCCTTCAATCCATCTGACACTTCCCTGCCCCTGCTCAAGAACCTTCAATAACTCCCTATGGCTTGCCAAATTATCTTCAAGCTCCTCTGCCCATGCTTTTACGCTCTACCTTCTATTTCTGCCCCATTCGTGCCACACTCGTTCATGCATCCATTCATTCACCAAACATTTTACTAAGCACCATCCATGTGGCATCACTAAAAAGAAATCGCTCATCTGCCGAGACACAGAATCAATCTCAGAAGGTAGATAGCCACACTGAAATGCTCTTCCAAGGAAGGTGCTCTGGCTGTATAAAATAATAAGAGCAGGTAACAATTATTAAGTGCTTACTGTGTGCCAACTATCATCTTGAGCGCTTTGTGTGACTATCTCATTAAGTCTTCCCCAAACGCCCATGATGAAGGTGGTTGGCCTCGTTCCAAACATAAGAAAGGTGTCAAGTCACTGGCAAAGCAAGTATGATGATTAAACTAATAGGACTTGAACCCAGGTGATCTGAGCCCAGGGCTGGCTCCCCTGACTCCTGTCTTCTAAATGAAGTCCTTGAACTCTAAGTGATGGGGCTGCTTGGTCAAATAAGATAACATAGTACATGTTCAAGGGTGTGCTAAGCTGTAAAACCCCATGAAAAATATTCTTTCCAACTCAGTTCTTGCTACTCCAAGTACACTCCCCAAGCCTGGGTCACACTGGCCAACCCAATTCTAACTTTGGGTTTTTTCCCTCCTGGTTCCTTTGCCTAGAATGCTCTCCTTCACTCACCTTAGTGTGAACTTGCTGGAAGGTCAACTCTCCCAGAAATGTCTGAATTTCAAACCATATTCTTGATCATAAAATAGAGGACTTTGCCTCTCATTTGCATGGCACTCAGCAGAATTTTCTGTGTGCGTATGTGTGACTGTGCATGTCCGTGTTATGTGTTAGGGACAGCAGGTGTTTCAAAACCAAAAACCACCCAGCTGACCTCATTGGCCTAGAGCCATTTCGGGGTTACAGCAGAGTTGACAGTAAAGAGGATGGATGTAAGTTGATGTAAATCTCAGTTTGAATCTCACTTCTGTCGTTACCCATATGATCTTAGCCCAAGCAACTTCCCCTCTGTGAATCTCAGCTTCTCCTCTGTAACTGAGGGTGATAAGCTTTGGTAGAAATTATCGTAGGGATTAAATGAGATGAGAAGGCACCCGGGTAGGGCTCCACAGGACCCGAATGAGTGAAGTCCACATCGGTGGGGTCAGGCCTGATCACCTCTGTGCCTAGACTTGCTGATACCCACACACACTCCTAGGGCCCCTGCTGCCCAAAGTTGTTTCCGGGAAGAGCCAAGAGTAAAATCTGGCAGACCACAAAAAGGCCTGGAATTCCGGCCACACTCAAGTCTAGAATGCTCTCCTTCAGAGAATCACATTCTCCGAGCCAGTGCTGAAGCATTTAAGACTTAATTGGGGATTGGAACGGCTCCAGCCCTGAAGCTCTCCTTCCTGCCAATGTGACCCCATGCCACGCCAGCCTTCCGACCTTCATGGAGTCTGTTGGTGTCACCGAACCTGACCCCTCCAAGAGCCAACATCAGTCCCCTGGAGGGACTCCTAATCCAGCCACCAGGAACCCCAAAGCTAAAGTGATCATTATTGAAGATGAGTCCCTCCAAGGAGCCAAGTCAGGTCACAGATTTTAAAAATTGTATGCCCCCCCCCATTCATTCGTAGATTCCTCCACTAGATCAGTTGTTTAGTTAGCAAATATTTCTTGGGGCCTACTGTGTGCAAGGCACTGGGATGGCAGTGGGAGCCGGAAGGACACCCCTTACCTTCACAGAATAGCATTCTAACACTGGTACTCCATAGGCAGTTAACTGACTATGTAATTAAAATCGTGCAATGTGGGTGGGGGGGGGGGAGATCGTGCGATGTGCTGGAAGGATATAAATTCTGACAAGTAGGTGTGAATCCAGGAGGACCTCTCAGAGGTGGTGGCATTTTAGCTAAGAACTGAAGATAAGCAGAAAGAGGAGGGGAAAAAGTTTACCAGCAGAAGGTGCAGCTTGGGCAAAATCCCTGAGTAGAAGGAGCATGTATGGAGAGAGCATGGGGATGAGGTGTGAGGTGAAGCCTGAGACAGCCTGAGATGGGGCAGAAGTCGCACCCTACAGGGCCATGGAGCCCACACCAAAGAGCTGGGTCTGTGTCCTGAGAGCTGTGGAGAGCCACAGACAGCATTAAGCAGGGATGTGACCTGATCTGGTTGGCCTTATGAACGAGAGCGCTGGCAGCTCTCTGGATAATGACCTTCCCCTCCCTTTCACATAGTCCAGAAAAAGGCCTGGGTGGGGGCGCAGGGTGGAGGGGGAGAGGCTGAATTTTTCTGGAGGACTTTCCTTATAAACAGCTTTAAATAGGAATGAGAGGAAGCAAACAAATGATAGCTCTGTCCATCCAGGCCTTAATTTTTCTAAACAAACAAGAATGATGAACAACATCGGGGCAAAGTGTTTCCACCCTTGAGGCCTTGAAAAGAAATAAAATTTCTGTTTCGCCTCCTCCTCAGAAGCAGCAAGGACCAGTGGGCGCCATGGAAATAGACACCACATGCAAATGGTAACTTTGTGGGGCTAATCATCCAGGGGTGGGGAGGTGAGATCTGGGGTCATGGGCAAGATCTGGGTGTTGGGGCTCATGTGACAACATCTGACCTCTCCCCTATGCTCCCCTGTCTTTGTTGCTCCATCAGTCCAGTTCCCATCCATATGGACACTGAGCACATATTAGGAAACTCCCACAGCTGAACCCTTGCTCCAGAAATGTTGCTACAATGAAAAGCCCCCTCGGGAATCTTTATGACCACTCCAGTCACGCTTAGAACCCAACGAATGTGCAAGAGAGAAAGTGATTTCCCAAGAGTGCGGGATCACAGTCCAGACATCATGGGATGTTTGGCTCCAGAAGCCTTCATCTGCTGATCATGAAGTACAGGACTTCGGCACCTCCCCAGGGAGTCTCCCCCCCACCTAGAGATGCTGTGGTTGTTTATTACCAGGACTCAAACTGAGCAAGAGCTGTTGGCTATTCGGATTGGTTATTTCACGCATTATTCTGTGTCTCCATACAGCAAGGCTTTTGCGTTGGTGAGTGTGGACCATGAACTTCACAGCTGAAAGCAACATGCATTTTGCAGCTCAAAGCTCTTGTGGGTCAGGGGTCTGGGTAGGGATGATCAGGGTCCTATGTTTGGGGTCTCAGAGGTCTGCAATCAAGTGTCCCCTGGGGCTGCAGTCTCATCAGAGCCTTGACTGGAGAGGGATCTGTCTCCAAGTTTGTGGAGGTGCTGCCAACACGTGGCTCCTGGCAGCCTGTCGGGTTTAGGGCCTCGCTTCTTGCTGACCATTGGTCAGAGGTGGCTCCTAGAAGCTACACCCAGCTCCTTGGGACATGGACTCCCCAATGCGGCCACTGACTTTCATGGATCTCGTGCATCTCAAGATGGGCATTATAATTTTATAGTCTCCTTCCCATGCTAGTTAAAAGCCAACCACAGGTCTGCCCCACACTCCAGGGCAGGGCGCTGCCCAAGGGGTGTGAACACCGAGAGGTGGGATCACGGGAACAACCTAGAACATGTCCATTGCATGACCACTTTTTCCTCGGTTCGGTAGCATGGAATCCTTGGTTACTGGTTCAAGCAACTTGCTGTTTATTATGGGAAAAAAGTCTATGGTTTGGTTAAAATGTATACAATGAGTAATGGAAAAGAACTAGTTCTAGCAAAATAGGACACAGGGGAATCAAGAATTGAGTGAGGGCACATGCCGAGACTCAGAGTTGATGCTTGATGGAATAACACCATCACACACAGAGATGAGGTCCACAGGACTGTGTCCCTAAACGCTGATCTGGTTGGTCACAGAGTGAGAACTAGCCATGGTTCAGCGCAGGGCCCCAGGAGCCAGTGTGTTATATGTACAGCTTGGGTCTCAACTTTCCTACACTCTGGTTGAGGGACCTTAGGCAAATGCTCTGACCTCCCAAGGCTCCTGGTTCTTTATTCAGAAAGTGGGAACAGTACCGGGCGTGTCATGCAGATTGGAGATAACCCACATAACATCCAACAGTGCACAGAACAGTGTTTTATGTTAGAACGGCTAAAATTAAAAAGTACAAACAAAACCAAATGTTGACAAGGATGCAGAGCAGATGGAGCTTTTGTACACTGCTGCTGTGAGTGTGAAATGATTTGACCATTTTGGAAAATCGGCAGTAGCCACCAGACTTAAATATACGTTTACCATATGACCGGGGATTTTTACTCCATGTATGGAGTAAAATATGTAGATTTCTGTGGGACAGAGATCTACATATTTAGATTTGTAGATTTCCTACAGAAATAAGAGCTTTGTATGGATATCAAAAAAAAACAAATCTGCACGCAGATATTCACAGCAGCTTTACTCGCAGCCCAAACAGAAGCAGTCCAGATATCCATCAACTATGGAATGGATAAATTGTAGCATGCTCATGCAATGGAATACTACACAGCAGTGAGAAAGCCCAAGCCAGTGGTGTGTGCAACCCCATGTGTAAATCAAAGGTAGTGCTGAATTTAAAAAAAAAAAAAAAGGTAATGCTGAATTAAAGGAGTCAGACACAAAGAGTAACTATGTTATGAAACATTTTATATGCAACTGAAAAAAAAAACAAGCAAAGCTAAGAGCTTACGGGAATCCATCTGAATAGAGGTCAACTTGGGTAGGGGCTGGCTAGAGGGGGAGGAGGGAGCCTTCTGGGGGCAACTGATGTTTTACATTGTGATCTATTTATGTACTTGATCTAAGTAAATAAAAATAAAGTACTTGGTGTTGACACTCAGTTCCAATCCTCAACACTTCTTGGCTAGAAGGCAGCCGGCTTCAGGAGAGAGGGCATCTGTCTTGTCCAAGCCCAAGGTTCTCCACTTGCTGATATTGACCAGGGAAGCAACATGTGTGCGCATAATCATGTGATTTACTATCTACTTGAACTTGATCAGAAGCAGATGAAACCCGCCTAGAGTTCTCAAATGCAAAACAAACCAAAAAACCGCTTTCTCTAATGTGTCTCTTTCCTTCATGGAGCGTCTTGCCCACAGAGTCCCACCTGCGACCCTAGGAGGTCTGCATATCTGCCTTCTCTCATTATCTCATGACAGTAGTACTGGGGACATTTGCTGTCCTGAGTCCCCATATTTAGCAGCCCTTCCGAGTGAAACCCCTGCTGGGGGTTTTCTTCTAAGGGTGTGCAAACCACATCATGCTCTTGGGACCACAACAAAGTCAATGGCAGATATTTCCCCTCCCACATCTAGCAGGTGTTAAAATAACTCTGTTTCCATTACTTGTCTCTGGGAGGGAGCTTTTGACAGAGGGCTGCTTCCCCTCGCTAATGTCTAGCTACTTGTTTCTACCTTATTATTAGACCTCTTTTTTCCCCTTTGACTCTCCATCACTGAGCGCACCATAAGCCCTCAGTAAATGCAGCAGTGATCACTGCTTGGCAATAAGAGCAGTGTGGTCACTGAGAAGTCAGCCCCACTGTGGAGCAGAAATAACCCAGGCAGGCCAGTGGCCGCCTCTCTGAACTTGCCCTCCAAACCCTCTTCCTCTGACACACTTGACCCCAATTCAAGGCGTAAGGAGCAACTTTGATGATTAATTCTGCTTCCGAGATTCCTTGATTGCGAGAAGAGGTGCCCTAGAGCAGGGATCTTTTAAGCTGTGACTCAAGGCTGGTTGGTGGTAGGTCATGCAATACATTTAGACAGAGGCAAGTCACATCTTAAAACAAAGTAAGATTAAAAAAAGAAGAAGTAAGAGAGAATGGAAAAAAAAATCATCAGTGAGTCACAGTGTAAGTTTTGCGCATTGTTTTATGAAATGCTTGTTTCAGAGGCGCACGTGTGTGCTGGAGTGTGTACGTGTGTGTGTGTGTGTGCGTGTGTGTGTGTACTATCCCATTTCGTAAAATGTACTTCTTACAGTGGGCCAGGATCAAAGGCTTTGAAAGCCCCTGAGCCAGATCATGGATGCCCAAGCATTCTGGTCACTGAAAATATAAACTCATAATTCACTGACTTCACTCAAGTAAACTATAAAATTGAGTCCTTAAAACAAAGGCCAGTCCCTCCTCCGCAGTTGCTCCCCTCAAGGTACAACCACTCCATAAGAACCATCCAACAGCAGCCTGAAAAATCACTCCCAGGCTGCCTGATGTCATGTCAAAATGGAAATTGCAGCCACAGTGATCAATGTAAATTGTTTTAGGGGAAGACACTCTGACTTCTTGGGTGGATAAAATGCACTTCGGAGAAGAGGATTTGAGAGCGTGGCCTTTTAAGAGACAGCTCAGTCAGAAAAGGCTCCTTCATAAAGCCAAAGTGATAAGGCTGTGAGATTAAGGGCCAGACACTTAACTTCTTTGGGCTTCCGCTTGTCTGATGATAAAACAAGGAGTAAGTGGGGCTGGAAGGGAGCCGGGAGACGAAACACTTCCTTTTCCCCCTTTCAGATTTCTGTGTCGCCTCATTTCCAGTAAGAAGGTGCTGCTTTTTCAACTTCCAAGTACAAGATTTAAAGTTAGCATAAAAGGAGACAGTTGAGCTGGGTTGTGTTCTCTCAAGGTTGGAAAGTCATGTCCCCTTTTAATAAAAATGGAAATTATATGTGCTTGGGCCACCTTTGCAGGCTTTTCTCTTCCCCATGCCAACTTTGGAACCAGACTGAGGATGTCTTTAAGGAGGATGGGAGGGAGGGAAGATGGGAAAGAAAGAAGCAAAGCGAACTTGAGCCTGAGGTCAAGGGGCATGGACTTTCCTGAAGAATTGGAAGAAATGTGGAGGGAAGGTGTTACATCAGACATCACAGAGCAAAACTGCCCAAATATCCTCCTGGAACCTTTCTGCTCATTCTCCTTATTCCGTGAGTGCTGGGATGGTGTCTATCTTATTCCCTACCCCAACACTCTCTGCGGGATTTTTTCTGTGTCCCAGACTGCTTTTCATAAGGCAGAGGTACCAGGAGCCCCCAGTTTCTCCTTGTTCTCCCTTGAACCATCTCCACCTCTCCCTGGTCCTGCTGGCCAACAGAGACATCAAGCCCACCTCTAGACCCTTAGCGGGGCATTCACAGAGGGTGGCCGCCATGGACTTGCATGACTTCCCATAGACTCCTACATCAACCCCTTTCACGGACTTCCCATGTCATCTGGACACACATTGTTGCCAGATTTCCCTGCAAGCCCTGGTCCTTTACTTGTGCCAGTGCTTGTAATGATGCTTAGTAGCCAATGTTTACTGAATTCTCTCCATCCATAGCTCCTTGATGGGCCTTTCTTGATGGGCCTTTCTTTCCCAGCATCTTCTACAAACACGGGTGTTCTGATTCCTATAATATAATCCGTATTCCAAAACGCCATGTGTTTCCGCTTCCGTAACTGACCCTTCAGCGATGCACCCAGGTTCTGGCCCCTCGGCCTCAAAGACAGCAGGTGCGAGATGAAACTGGAGATGTCAATAAAGAACCAGACCCTACAGGACCTTGAGCTTGGGTAAGGAGCCTGGGCTGAATTCTGAGGACTAGGAAGCCATTGACTGTGTTATGCAAGCACTTGGTATGACTATGTTTCTGTTTTTAAAATGAAGAGCTGTACAGAGGATAGCTTAGTGGGGAGTCAGAGAGGCTACAGGGAGCCCAGGGAAAGGGCCATCCCACACAACCCTGAGTATTTATTTTTATCAACATAGCTAGAGCAGCCGGTCAATGAAAGTTAAACTTTAATCATGGCATGAAAGGTAATAAATCACTCATTGAACCAATATTTACTATTTCTGGGCCATGGGTCCCCGATGAAATGTGGATGGTCACTTCTTTTTCCATCCAGGATCCAGAATGCCCTGAAATAGTGACAACAGAGATCAGGTCGACAAGGTGAACGGAAAGCTGGCTAGGTGGCACCGAGAACCCTGGGTGACAATAGCCATGGGGTAGCACCAGCGGCCAAATTTGCAGGGGCTGGTTCATCAGCAATGGCTGGAAAATGTTCCAACCACAGCCGTGTCAGCTCTGTTCTGTCCCAATGTCCAGAGAAGTTTTCTGAGATCACAACTCAAGGCAACATTACCTTTCTGAAAATTAAGCCCAAAAAGATGCATCTCCATCTTTCCTTCTCTGCTAGGAAAATTTAGAAAAATGAGAGATGAGAAAAAGAAAAATGGGTTTAGATCATATAGTCTGGTTCTCTGTTTAAAAAACAACAACAACAAAAAAGTACAGCTGCCTTCAGCATCCATCTTGTGCATTTCTGCTTTGGGGCTTCTGTTCAGCGAGAGCATTTTGATTGGGGAGGTCCCTCAAGCCTGGAGGGGCATATGGATCTGAAGTAGCAGTGGTGAGAGAAGGTGGGGGAAGTTACACTTCAGCCTAAAGGAAACTCATTCTCAATTCTTCTGACATTTGGGGGACTATCTTTATTCCCGCATCACAACAAGGAAGTGGAAGGAACTGATAATGTTGAACTCTAATGGTCTCGAGTGTCCTTTTGTTCCCCCCAAATGGATCCTCCCAGATTATAACTGGGAGGAGAAGCTCCCAAGGGTCATGAAAATGCAGAGAGCACAGACCCTGAAATATCAGGCAGAAATTAAGTAACACGTGCACCAAAGCTTCTAATTAGCTCTTCCATTATACTCTGGATGAAGATGCTTCTCTTCTTTTGTCTCTCTCTGTCTATTTCTCTCCCTCTCTCTCCTTCCCACCACATCACTCCCCTGTAGAAATACTCTTTGAATACACCAGATAGCATCCCCAAGCAATAGCCCGGTGCTGCTCCTTGTCACTCTGTCCTCGTCCCTGGAAACTCCCAGCCAAATCCCCTACCCGATGACCACATCATGAGTCCCTTCCATTCCTCACCCCTCTCCAAAGGACACTGCTGCCTCCGTTTGACATCTCAGGCTTTCCGCCTCTCCCCCCTTTTTTAACAAAGTGCCAGCCTGTGTCAGGTACTGTGCCAGGTGCTGGAGACACAGGGACAGCAGAATGGATGAGGGCTCTGCCCTTGAAGAACTCTTATTTTAACAGGAGACAGAGAGAGCAGGTGAATAAATGTACCAGGCACCTTTAGGTGGTAAAAAGCGCTGTGGAGGAATTAAAAAGTGATTGGTGGAGTGCTATAGAGGGAGATCTCTATAGTTGGGGGGTCAGGGAAGGGCTCTCTGTGGAGGAATTGAGGCCTGGGTAGATGCCAGAAGAAGGAGAAGCCAGGAGAAGAGCACACGAAACAAAGAGAATAGTGAGTGCAAAGATCCTGGGTCAGGAATGAGCTCTGAGAATTTAACGTTCAGTCAGCTGAGGGGGATAGGTGGGAGTCTAGCTAATAAGATCTGAGAGGTGGACAGAAACCAGGTGGCACAGAGTCTTCTAGAACTTGTTAGGAATGATGGAAAGCCATGGAAGGATTTTGGCCATGTGTGGGAAGGTCTGTATTTCTTTTACAGAATAATCGCCATCTTTTTGTCCAAAGCTTCCTCATAATTAGGCTCTTTCATTGTCAAGATAAACAAATACTTCTGTGTACAGATTACTAAGTTCTAGGAATTCATACTGGGCCTCATAAACTCTACATTTTAGAACTAGAAGTAGTCTCTGAAAATCATCTATTTTAATATCATTTATTACTTCACACTTTCTGATTAAATTTTTCATTTTTTAATTTTATTTTTGATACAATAAATAATAACAAAAAATGTATTTGATTGTAAAAGTAATAATGTTGATTCCATTGACGATAGTTTGGGTATGAATAATGAAAACTCAACTCGTTGGCTTAAAACCATAAGAACTATTTATTAATCACTCCTTGACTGAAAAGTCCAACAGTAAGTCAGCTTCAGGCAAGGCTTGATCTAGGTGCTTGACAATAATGTCAAGGACCTGCTCTTTTCATTTGTTCTGTTTTCTCTACAATCCACAATGTAACTTTCCTCCTAAGATTGGCTTTCTTTATAATTGCATCTCCCATGGCTATGATCTTACTTGTTACTGCCTAATGAGAGAGAGCCACATCTAAGATCCTGAGATTAAATTTGGACCTGCTTGGAGAATGTGTCCATACCTGAACCAATCACTGAAGCTAGAGGGATGCAAGGACCTCATTAGCTTAGCCCAGGTCATATGCTCTACCCCTAGACTGGGGTGGAGGGTGAGGAGTGGGGGGACTGGAGTTAACTTTTGCAGAAGCACATCAACTAAGATTAGAAAGGAGATGATTCTCTCTCCAGCAAAAATCAGAGTCATATTGTCAAAGCTGGGAATCATTGGGGGATGGCTGAATTAGACCTCCAGATCACTTGTCAAAAGTGAACCTTCACATGCATAAATCTTATAGAAGCTCTTGTTTACTGAATTAACTCAAAGGAAACATCTTCAACTGGCATTAAGGGAGCCATTAGGAAGGGGAATTTTATTAGTTGCTATATGCTAACAGCTACAACAAGTATTCCCAAATCTCAGGGACCTAAAACAAAGTCACTTGTCAAAGTGGTCCAGACTAATGTGGGTTGGAAGTTACTCTGCTCCACATAGTCATTCAGGGACCCAGGCTTCTTGCATCTGCCCAGCGGCCTTGGAGATCTTTATGGTATTTTCTACTTCCGATGGGCAGATGAGGAAAGAGACAGCACACAGAGATGTCACATCCACCCTTAACTGCATTGACCCCGAGGTACCCCGTTACATTTTTTATCTCATTCCATTGGCTGGAAGTGGTCACATGGTCTCATCTGCATCCAGGGGAGCTGGGAAATGTGTGTAGCAGGTACTCAGGGTAGAGGCACATAGACATTGGTGAGCACAGGCACCTTCCCAACAGCATGACACTGACCACAGCTTCTAGAACCTCTGCAGTTCATTCGTGTGCACCTTGTGGGAAATTCGGAGACCCCACAAACACCTGATCTGAGAGTTTTGTAACTGATCCACAACAGGAAGTGCACAGTGAGATGGGGTAGATGATAGTTCAAGAAACATTTGCTCCCTCTCCCTTCTCTGAGGAGGGGGTGGAGCTATTTCTCCGCCCCTCTCTGGTGAGTTACACCACAAGACTTTGCTTGGCTAATGGAATGAGGCAGGGGTGACTGAACGCTAATTCTGAGTCTAGACCTCAAGGGACCTCCCTACATCTATTCTCAAATAAAGAGCTTATTTTAAAAAAGAATATAATCAGGGGCATCCCTGGAGGATAAAGGAGGAAGTTTAAACATAGATTGTAGTCACATGCCTCACTTTGTGTGACCCTGGGGAAGTCAGCTAACTCTCCAGCATTTCAACTTCCTCCTTCCACAAAACGTGAGCGCCAGGGTTTCTTTCTCCCAGGGAGAGAAGAGAGACCCCCATACACAAGCCAGAGGGCATAGAGCAAACAGGCAATTATGGCTATGGTCAGCATTGTTATTTCTTTTTCAGTAGGAAAAATACATGAGAAAAAACCCACCTTCCTGACCAAGAATAAAGAATGAAATAATTGCCCCCCATAGGCTGTGCACGCTGAGAACACAAAGCAAAATCGTTGAGATAAAGGTATGGATGTGTGAGTTACCGGAGAGTGGTACACGGTCCCTGACTCTTCCTTCCCTCCCAATGTGGCCAGACCAGTCAGTGTAGACAGAGTGGACTCCCCACCCCGCTGACTTGAGGCGAGACCCCACGCCTTGTTTTGGCCAATGCCCATAAGCAGAGGCCTTGCATACACTTGTGCTCTGTGACATGTCCTCTCTCCAGGTATCCACCGACACTTCGTCCTGGTCCCAACATGACAGACACGTGGAACTGCCCCAGATCCAATGCCCAGACCCAGGGGGGAGAGAGAAAAAAGTTTTGTCTGCGGCAGACCACTGAGTTTTGGGAGTTGCTAAGCAGCATGATCACAGCAGTAGCTGATTGCAAGTGGGTTGCTACAGAAACACTTGGGTGCCATCCACGTTTCTGGGCTTTGTGTTACGTTGATTCCACGGAGAGGAAATTATCCTTGTTGAAAAAGCAAGTGGAGCCCCTCCAAAGACAGGCCACCAGAGTGGAAGAAGAGCTGATCTCCCGTGCAAAACTTGCGTCTTGGGCTACTTGAGAATTTTCTAGCAGTCTTTACTTGGAATGCCCCCGTTTCTCATTGATTATTTTTTCCTTATGGTTATTCATGGAATCGTCATTATGTGTTAAACAGAGCAGACACTTCATGAAAATAATCTCTAGATCATACAGTACCCCCTGCAAAGTTAGCATCATTGTCGATTTACAGAGGAAGAGGTGAGGTCCCAGGGGGCTTCATTGAGACACACAGCTGCTAAGTAACAGCCCTCGGGCTCAAGCATGTCTTGGGTTTCCACAGTCCTCCTTTTTTTTTTTTATTACAGCTATTATAAAAGTAAACATGCATTTAAGAAGTGGAAACCTGGAATTATGGGCTGGGGTCAGAAGTGAATTGCTGAGCTTGAGTTGGGAGACCCTGACAGCTTGGTGAGGGAGAGAACTTTAGATAATAAGACTTCACAGTGATCAAGTCACCACCTGATTCAATAGTGACTGTCCGTTAGCCACCTGTTCCATGCCAGGACTCTCAGGTGCTGGAGATGCAAAACAACACCTGGTAAAGAGTCTGAGTTTTGTTCTGAGGATGATGGTGATCCACAGAAAACATTTAAGCTATGAGATCAGTAAGAAGGCTACTGCAGGAGTCCAGGAAAAGTATGATAGTGACCTGGATTGGGGGAAGGTGATTCAGAGGGTATCTAGGAAGTAAAATCAATATGCCTGGGTCATGAGGGATTGGAGAGGACCCAGAAAAAAGGAAATGATAAAGGTGACCCCCAGATTTCTGATTTGGGCAATTGGGTGACACATGGTGCTGTTTTCTTAGATGGGGGCACTGAAGGAGAAATAGACTTTTCTGTTTCTTTGAGAGGGAGATGATGAACTCAGTTTTAGATAGGTTGATTTACAGGTAGATGCCTATGAGAAATTTAAGAAAGGAGGGGTGCCTGGGTGGCTCAGTCAGTTAGGCATCTGATTCTTGATTTCTGTTCAGGTCATGATCTCATGGGTTGGGGGATCAAGCCCTGCATGGGGCTCCATGCTCAGTGGGGAGTCTGCTTCTCTCCTTCTCCCTCTCCCTCTGCCCCTCCTCTCTCTCTCTCTCAAATAAGTAAATGAATCTTTAAAAAAAAAAAAGAAATTCAAGAAAGGATTTTAGAAGCAACTGGACATGTGAGACTAAGGTACGAATCTCTGCTTATTTCTGTTCTGATAAGATGGTCCCTATTCTATTTTCCTACCACCTTAACCTCCACCCTGGTTGCATCTCCACTTCCTCATACCAGGGAGATCATGTGATAGTTGTCTTTCTCCAATTGACTTAAATATCCAGGTCCTGATTTCCTAGGGAAAGTTCACCTTTGATGAGTTTGAAATAGCCATGCTGCTTTGGTTTCTGAAATTCAAAGAAGAATTTTGATACATCTGTCCTAGGACACATCACTAAATGAGAACCATCATGATAGTGTTTCTTTTTCCTAAGCGTTTTATTATGGAAAATTCCACATATGTACAAAAGCAAATAATAATAATTATTATTATTCTCCTATAGGCCCATCACGAAGATTCAAATCACTATTCATGATCGTTCCCCTTTCATTTGTACCTCCTCCCCTCCTCCAGACTGGATTATTTGAAACAAAGTCCAGACATTACATCATTCCATCCATGTACATTTCAGTATGCAAATGTGAAAGATAAGGATTCTCTCTCATTTTAAAAACGTCGTCATATGGGGCGTCTGGGTGGCTCAGTGGGTTAAAGCCTCTGCCTTTGGCTCAGGTCATGATCCCAGGGTCCTGGAATCGAGCCCCACATCGAGCCCCACATTGAGCCCCACACCGAACCCCACATAGGCCTCTCTGCTCAGCAGGGAGCCTGCTTCCTCCTCTCTCTCTCTGCCTGCCTCTCTGCCTACTTGTGATCTCTGTCTGTCAAATAAATAAATAAAATATTTTTTAAAAGAAGTCGTATATCATTATTAACAAAAAGCTTATCAATATTTCATTAATACTAGCAAAACCCCGGTCAGCATTCAAGTTTCCCTGGTTGTTTCTCTGACCTCCAAACTTGTTTTTACAGCTGCTTTGATTGGGTTAGGATTTAAACAAGGCACACATTTGCGTTTGATTGAAACATCTATTTAGTTCCTTTTTATCTACAGCGTCTCTCTCTCTCTCTTTCAAAAATTTCTCTAGCAATTTGTTTATTAAAAAAAAACTGGGTCTGTGGAGTTTCTCACATCTGGATTTTCTTGATTGTATCCACGTGGTGTCTTTTAATGTTTCTCTGTCCTTCGTAACTCCTATAAATTTGTCATGAGATTTATTAGAGTTTTGGCCTAATTCAGGTTTGAGTTTGGGGTGAAAATATTCCCCAGGAAACTGAGTTATTCCATCAGAAGGCACATAATGTCCGCTGGTCTCCTTTTGAGAGAATCTAGTAGATTTCTGATGACAACTGTTCGATCCGTTATTTCCTAGGGCATTTGCAAAATGGTACAATTCTAATTATAATACTCCTTCATTACTCTTCATTGATCAGTTGGACTACTTCTGTGAAGAAAGCTTTTCTTCATCAGCTAGGCCATTACACTAGGGAAGGAGAGCTAGCTGCCTGAGGCTTTTGTTTACTAATTATCACAGAATAATGATTGGGTTCTCTAACATCCTCCAAAAGGAGCCAGTAAGTTTTGGGTTTTTGGTTTATCTGTTTGCTTCTTTTGTATTATTTTTAGTATCATCATGAATTCAGGGACTTTGATATATTTGATGGATTTTGATGCGTTGTAGTTAATTTTTTAGTTGCTCAAGGAGTCCAGGTGGGAGTGGGAGCCAGTAAGTTTGTGCCTGAGTCTTTTGGATGCACCCAGAGTAGTCTATGACAGTTTCCTTGCTTTCCAATGTAGCAAGATGTCTGCTCTCATCTTGTATATTTCCTGCCCAGTCCTGGAATCAGCCATTTCTCTGAGGAGCTTGCCAGAAAATTGTTCCTAGAGACCATAATCTAGGTCATTACTATTGGGTTGGTCATTATTTCCAGGTACTTACAGTGACCAGAGCTGGAAAGTACAAGAAATTTTAAAGAGAAAATAATCATGAGCTGATACTATTTTCAGTTCATTCATTTGGTTGATTTTATATTTTTGTATCTTTTCCCTTGGGCTGAAAATTTTGGCTCCTAACAACCTTAATATAAGAATGCATTGAGTTTAGGGGTGCCTGAGCTCCTGAGGTGCCTTGGTTAAGCGTCCAACTCTTGGTTTCGGCTCAGGTGATGATCTCAGGGTTATGAGATCAAGCCCCATGTTGGGCTCCCTACTCTGTCTTTCCCTCTCCCGTTGGCCCTCCCCCTGCTCATGCTCTCTCTCTCTCTCTCAAATAAATAAATATATCTTTAAGGGAAGAAATGCATTGACTTTATGGTTTATTCACTATGCACATACCTAACATCGTTTTGAAATAACAATACCAATGGTATTACTAATAATGTGATAATGAGAATGGTTTAAGTATCGGGGTGGTTGTGTGGTTTTGGGTTCTTTTTTGTCTTTGGGGCATTTTTCTCTAAGAGTGTACAAACAGATGAGCTTTAAAGTTACTTGTGGGGGCGCCTGGGTGGCTCAGTGGGTTAAAGCCTCTGCCTTTGGCTCAGGGTCCTGGGATTGAGTCCCACATTGGGCTCTCTGCTCAGCAGGGAGCCTGCTTTCCCCTCTCTCTCTGCCTGCCTCTCTGCCTACTTGTGATCTCTGTCTGTCAAATAAATATATAAACTCTTTTAAAATTTTTTTAAAAAATAAAGTTACCTGTGAGTGATTAAGTCACCAAGTCAACATACAGCCGGGCCATTGTTTCCACTTCACTTTTGATTTTAAAGAGTTACTTCGCAGTTTCCTTTTGACTTTATAATTATAAAAGAAATACATATAGTTCCCACATGAAATCTACCAAACAAGATATTTTCAGATATTAGTATTTTTAAATGTGTCATCCACACTTCAGACCGCTTTTTAGTATCTGGAAACCCTTAGATACTATCTCCTAAACGAGGGAAGTAATACTAAGTGACATTCAGACTGTCAGAAATGATAGGCTATTTTTTCTCCTATGAAAAGGAAAAAAGAAAAATATTCAACCCTGCAACTTGGAGCCGTTTTTGTTTCCCCTAACAAGGGCCTGTCTGTCAATTTTCCACAGTTTCAAAGCCCCACTGCACAGCCTGAATGAAAACACAATGTCATCGCGATTACTGAAATCAATTAAATGTCAAGGTTTTTCCATTTGCATGCAGCTTCCTTTAGACAAGAATGCTTTTCAGAAAATCTTTATTCCCTTTGGAATTTTCTTCCCCTTAAAGCCTTTATAATTAATGTGACAACACAAACCCAGCCATGTCTGTAACTTCCTTCCATAGATACACAAATAGAATGTTCTAAGCATCCAAGAGTGAACTTGCTCGTTGTTGGGTTTTTTTGTTTTTTTGTTTTTTTGCAGGACTGGTACAGTCCTAGCTAGAAGACTTCATTGTTGGGAGCTTTCCCCTTCTCTTCCCTCATCACTGGTTGTCTGTCTGTCCTACTGACCTGCTCAGGGTCTCAGGCACCACGCCTCTCTCCCCTTTCTACCTTGCATCCTTCTTTTTCCAGCATCATTCATGATAGATGTCACCAGCAGTCCAGCTCCCCTGCTACCGCACTGTCCCCTCCAACCATACTCAATATGGCCACCGAAACAATCTTTCTAAAAAATCACCAACCCCATAACCTTAAACTCCTATTTAAAAATTACTGACTTTTGGTTGGTTTTAAAAATGTTTGATTGGTTTTAAACATTATTGGCTTCCCATCAACGGAAGAACAAACTCCAAAATCCTTGGGTTGCTTTAATCATCTTTCATAATCTTGCACCAAATTCGTTTTTCTTTTGCTTGTCCATGGAACCCCCTCTGTGCTTTTCCAACCTCATGTTCTCAGACCATATCATGCGTTTTTATTCCTCTCTGCCTTTGCTCATATTGTTTCCTTACCCAGAATCTCCATCCCTGGCATAGCCACCTAACCAACTCCTACTCATCCCACAGTACCCAGTTGGTTGAAGAATTACTTCTCCTGTGAATCTTTTTCATCTCCCGGTCTCCCACCCCAAACTAATCCTTCTCTCCTGATGCTTCTGCTACATTGTTGCCAGGCTTTATTTTAATATTTATCTTTCCTAGCCGGGAAGGGGTTCACATGCCCTCCTCTTCCTATGAACAACTGTTAAGCCAACAAATTAGTGAACCTGTATGAAATAGACACATTTCTGGAAACACACAGACTACCAAAACTAACTCAAGAAGAAGCAGAATATTTGAATGGACCCACAACAAGGTAAGAGATTGAATCAGTATTCAAAACCCTCTTAACAAAGAAAAGCCAGGGAACTGATGACCTCACGGGTGAATTCGACCAAACATTTAAAGAGGAATTACAACTAGTCCTTCCCAAACTCTTCTAACAAATAGAAGAGGAGAGAACACTTCCTAATTCATTATAAGGACCAGCATTGTTACCCACATACCAAGGCCAGACAAAAACATCACAAGAAAAGAAAACTATATGCCCACTTCTTACCACAGCATGTGAATGATTGTGTCTCATCCGCCTTAAGACCTAGCACAATGCCTGGCACACAGTGAGAAACATTAGAAGCTTCTTTATTCGTGAGCCATTTAAAGCATAAATGTGGACATGTTTGAATGGGTGGAGATTGTCTAATATGAAAGGATTTGAATCCTCAGATATTGTTAAATGCTTATAATAATTTGGGACACCTGGGTGGCTCAGTGGGTTAAAGCCTCTGCCTTCAGCTCAGGTCATGATCCCAGGTTCCTGGGATCGAGCCCCGCATCGGGCTCTCTGCTCGGCAGGGAGCCTGCTTCCTCTTCTGTCTCTGCCTGCCTCTCTGCCTACTTGTGATCTCTGTGAAATAAATAAATAAAATCTTAAAAAAAAAAAAACAAAAAAAATGCTTATAATAATTCATCAGGAAAAATCTTTTGGAGGACAGGAGGAGAAGAGGGAAGGAAGGAAGGGGATGGTTTCTCATCTCATCACTGTGGCTATAAAACTCCTGTGTTAATTACCAGAACGTCCATGGATCACTGTCATTACAATTTTACCATGGAAGGCACACCGTCATTTTCCAAACAGGAAGGCTGGTCCTCTGATTCTTTTCCAGAAAGTTAGAACAGTCCCTGGGGGCGAAGCAACATGACTTCTACAGCTCACTCTACAGTAAAATGTATCCCGGTATACAGGTATCCTGTGATTCCCAATTTTGTTAAGAATGTTTACATCTTCTCTCCAGCTTCTACAAGGAAAGAAGCACAACGAACCTTCCTTGATAAGCAGAGTGCAAAGTATCAGGATTTCAACAGAAATACTGACACATTCATGCCCATGGATTTATATACACAAATGGCATTTCTGGAACACGGATATCAGGCTCCAGAGTGCAAAGGTGTCGTTTTCCACTGGCTGAGGTTTTACAGAAAGAAGCTATTCTCCCATTACCCCGAAAATAAATCTACCAGTTCAAACACTGCTGTAGCTTCCCTCCTCCAGATTCCCCAAGGGAGGGAGTTGGGGTTCTCCAACCTGACACTTGACTCAAGGAGGTAATGAGTTGTACTCTTTTTGCAGGAGTGGCTGGCAGAGATGAGAGGACAGCACGAGAGCATTCCTTGTGTATTTCTAGAACATGATAGATGACAGTAGAGAGGAAGTACTGCTGAATTTCCCTTTGGAAAGAGGCTTGGGGTCATCAGGCAGATCCTTCAATGGGGAAGTTCCCTGGGGGTTGGGAACAGAATGGAGAGACGAATGATGGCTGGTTTTTATTGTTGTTCTATTTGTTTGGTTTTTGAAAAGTGCAAAACATTGAGGTAGGATGACAGTGGCTTTACTAAGGAGTTATTAGAAGCTGTGGGGAAAGATGAGACAAGTGTTGGTACAAAGGTTGTATTTGCTTTCTTGTATGCCATGTGAATTCTCTCTCCAGAGTTCCCATAACAATTTGAGTAAAATATTCTTTTCTCATTAATATAGTATGCAGTTAGACTTTGGTTTGATTGTTTTTTAAGACTGAACCTAAGGGCTGAGTTGGCTTTACGGTGGGCTCGCAGGACAGCTCTGTTCTCCATTAGGACCTGCTCATACTTGAACCGCAAGCATAATGCTTAACATACCAGCTCAATATTTTTAGTTGCAAAAATAAAAGGACACCAGCTTAAAATTATGTGGAGAACAAAAGGAATTTGGAATTGATTTCAGGAACAACTTGATCAAGGCACTGACTCCATTTCTTGCAACTCTCTTGATTCTGCCCTCTTCCATATGATAGTTTTCTTCTCAAAGTCACTTTCATTACAGTTACAACATGGCTAGAACAGTTCCATTCATCATATCTTCCTGAAGAAAAGAGAGGGCTTCTTTACCTCAGTCACTGAGCAAAATTCTGGGTTTCACTCTCATTAAAGCACCACACGCCTACCTCTGAACCAATCCCATGGCTAAGATAACTGCCATGTTTTCACTGGCTTAAGCTGGGATCTTGTGCCCGTTTCTGAGGCAATCATGTGCAAGAGAAGTACCCTCCTTCCCTTCCTTCCTTCCTTTCTTCCCTCCTTCCTTCCTTCCTTCCCTCCTTCCTTCCTTCCTTCCCTCCTTCTCCTTCTCCTTCCTTCCTCCCTCCCTCCCTTCCTCTTTTCCTTCTTTTCTTTCTCCTTTCTTTCTTTCTCTTTCTTTCTTTCTTTCTTTCTTTCTTTCTTTCTTTCTTTCTCTCTCTCTTTCTCCCTTCCTTCCTTCCTTTCTTCATTTCTTTCTTTCCTTCTTTCTTTGAGAGACAGTTGTTAAACATTTATCAGCACACCACTAGAAGGGGGCCAAAATTTATTAAGCACCCAGTGTATGCCAGGCACTTCATGTAGACTACCTCTTTATCTCTCGTAGCCCCCACACCTATGGGAAAAACTTCATGAGGCTCAAAGAGATTCACTAACTTTCCCAATGTCACCCACCTAATGTCACCCAGCAATTAGGAGATGAGACTGATATTCAAACCCAGGACTGACCGAATCCAAGTTCCATGACCTTTTCCCACCGCCACACTTGCTCTCCGCATTTGGAAAGCCAGGTGTGGTAAGAAGGCACAAATATAGCTGGGTCATAGCCATGAAGGCAGGATGGGCAGCAGAAGCACTAGTTCTTGTTTTCCTGCCCATCAAAACTCCCACCATGGGGCACCTGGGTGGCTCAATCAGTTAAGAGTCTGCCTTCCACTCAGGTCATGATCCCAGGGTCCTGGGATAGAGTCCCACATTGGGGGGTGGGGGAGTCCCTGCTCAGCAGGGAGTCTGCTTCTCCCTTAAGATTTTCCAGCTCACCATCAATACAGAGCTGGCCTCGAGTTTCCACTCCACTCCCCTGATGGCTTTACATTACATGAACTTACAGCCAAATTATTGGAGTCGCCATATGCCCATTTTATTTGGGTGCTGAAGGCCAATTACATAAATTTACTGTGGCACTAAGCGGCTGGGTGTACATATCATGAGCCAATTAGAGGACGTTTCCATGCTGTTTGATCAGAGGGAAACCCTGTGTTCCTGTCATGGACACTGTTATTGCTAGAAGGTTCCGCATAACCTAATTCAGGGGCCACATACACAATTTCCTGCAAATGCCCCGCCTCCCTGGCTCATTCATGGTTGACCTTTCCAAAGGCCTTCCTTTCTTCTCTTTCACCAAGAGGAAGTATCTCTCAGCGGGTTCCGCGAAAGCAACTCACAAGAAACAAATGATGAGGTCCATTATCAAAGATGTTTCGATTAAAAGCAACATGCCCTTATTAAGATACATTGAGGGTTCAGAACGGTGATTTCTTGTTTAATGGTCCCCATGATGTCGAGGCAACTCGTGCCCTTGCCACTTATTCAAGATTGAGTGGGGCTGAGCTTATTGGTTTTCCTGGGACCACAAGGATGCCCTTCTCACTCCACCATGATTGACTTTTAATCTGTGGCAGACGTTCAATGACTTTCTGGCAGAAACAGTTCAGTAATAAGTCAGACTCTTTCTGCAAGGACCTCTCTGGACCCTTCCTAGGAATACAATTAAGCAACATGAATTTTCCCCGTAGCGTGACTCCCCATCCCTTAAATTCTATTCTGCTACACTCCGTGAGCTCCAGTTAAGTACGTGTGGGTAGAAATGCACCGCCAGCTAGACACCCACCCAGCCAAAGTGGCTGGAGGCCTCATTTACAGCTTTCAGCCTTTGGGTCGGAGTGTTTTTAAGAGAAGCGAACTCCCACTCTTCGGGAACTAGTGGCAATATTCAAGGAAGGGGGATTTCAGCCTGAAAGTGGTGTGGCTTGCCGCTCAGAAGAGCTGTGTGTGCCCTACAGTTAGGGAATAAATCCTAAGAATCTAAATGAGTTTTGTCCTTGATTTGTGGTGGGGATTTAGCCAAGTCACTCCTGTCTAGATCTGGACCTCGGATTTCCGATCTATGAAATATGAGTGTTGGACATAACCAGGGGTTGGAAAAATTAAATGACTTCAGTGGCATAGCAGATAGGGCAAATGAGGTCACAGAACGGAACTAACAACTTAGGGAAGCCAGCGTGTGCACGCCCTACTGAAAAGAAAACTGGTGGATGCCTGGGTGGCTCAGTCGTTGGGCTTCTGCCTTTGGCTCTGGTCGTGATCCTGGGGTCCTGGGATGGAGTCCTGCATCAGGCTCCCTACTCAGCAGGAAGCCTGCTTCTCCCTCTCCCACTCCCCCTGCATGTGTTCCCTCTCTTGCTGTGTCTCTTTCTGTCAAATAAATGAATAAATTCTTAAAAAAAAAAAAAGAAAGAAAGAAAACTGGTAACAATATCAATGATTGCAGAAGTAATGGTAATAATAACTAATACAGTGGAACACTTACCACCCCAGGTGGTTACCCTGAACACTTACCATGTATTAGTTTGACATGCTTCTCATAGCACTCCTAGGGGGTAGACCCCATCTCCATTTACAAATGAGGAAACTGAGGCACAGAGATGTTTAGTAAGTTGCCCACAGTCACACAGCCGATGAGGGAAAGAAGTCTCTGTGAGTAAGACTTGGGAACAATTAGCTAGTTTCCGACTTCTGGACCAGGTCTAAAGTCCTTTCATGCCTAACAATCTGAGTATTAAAAGTAGAATCTGAACATAATAGTCACTCAGTCAAGGTTAGTCAAATCGTCATCTAGGAGTCAAAATTCTAAGCAGCAGGTAGCATTTATGGAGCGTCATTTGCCAGATCTCAGGTTAAGCACCTACAGGTAATCATCCGTGAACCCGCCCAACCCCCTTTTACAGAAAAGCTGAAATTCAGTAGAGGATGGATGGCGTCAAGGTGGCAGACCTAGGGAGTGGCAGAGCTAGGACTTAACTATAAGCCTAAATATGCTATAGACTCAAGCAGCCCTCCTCCCTACCCCCGCCCGCTCTTTTTATAAATAAAGTTTTATGAGAATAGAGACACACACGTTCAGTTCCATATTGTCTGTGGCTGTTTTCCTGCCACAGACCAAATGGCCCACAAAACCTGAACTCTTTACTGCCTGACCCTTTACAGAAAAAGTTTGCAGGTCCCAGACTGGAAGGGCACAGGGAGAGCCTGCCCAAGGCAGTGGAGGCAGAAGAGGAGGGCCTATGCGGACTCTGTCAAGGTCAGGGTGGGACAGAGAACGGGGCGGGGAGGGGGGGTGTTCAATGGCATTTTCACAAGTGGGTAGATAAAAATATAAGGAGTCTGAAATTTGGACAAAGACTCAGCTCAGGCAAGAAGGCTTCCGATACGGGAGGGGGAGCCAACTGGGCAGTAGATGGCATTTCTACAAGGCAAGAATTGAGATCCTGCTGCTGCTTTCAAAGTGGATGCTGTTGCGGTTCACGCCGCTCCTCAGGGCTTTCTTTCATTCCCTTATTCCTTTCCTTAGACTTTCATGAAACATCTACTGTGTCTGGGCACCAGTGGGGAGGGGATGGGGGCAGAGAATGTTAAGGAGAGCAGGGCTTATGAAAACAGGGAAAAGGTAGAGAGAGAAGAGTGTGAGAGAGAGAAACGCAAGTGGTAGGGAAGGGAAAGCCAGCAGCAAGAGAGACGAACAGATACAGAAATAAGGAGGGAAGGAGAATAGGAGAGGAAATGGGAAAATAAAATGGACACTCCAAGAGTCCCTGAGTGACTCAGTCCCCTGAGCTTCTGAATCTGACTCTTGGTTTAGGTTCAGGTCATGATCTCAGGGTTGTGGGATGGAGCCCCATCTCCTGGCTCCAGGCTGAGAGTGGAACCTACTTGGATTCTTTCTCTTCATCTCCCTGTGCCCCTCCCCGGCTCAGTAAATCATTGCCTACCTTGTTCCCCTGTGTGATGTGATGTGATGTTCTGTTTGGCCATTGTTCACAGATTTTTTTTTTAAGATTTTATTTATTTATTTATTTATTTGAGAGCGCAAACGGGGGGAGGAGGCAGGGGCGGAGGGAGAAACAGAGTCACCACTGAATGGGGAGCCTGACATGGGACTCGATCCCACAACTCTGAGATCATGACCTGAGTGGAAGACAGGTGGAAGACAGACGCCTAACCCACTGAGCCACCCAGGCGCCCCTGCTGTTTGTAGGTCTTAAGCCACTCCCAACCTGGGGGCATTCAGAGGCTATGGTCTGCTCAGTTCTAAAAGGGGAATTCCAACTCTGACGGGCCACTGGGAGTCTAAAACTTTGCCTGATGGGCGCAGGTAATGCTAAATTTGGACACAAATGAGGCCACTGCCAGAAAGTTTCCCACTCTGGGTTTCCAGGCAAAGAATTTAAAGAACTCAGTTGTCTTAAGAGATAAGGTTTGCAGATGAAGACCGGGGTAAGGTGGTGTGGAACTACACGCTATCAGAGCCGGAAGAAACCAATGAGGAGGAGGAGGAGAAGGAAGGTACAGGATAAAGGTGATCCAGCAGCAAAACTAGCATTTGTTGGTTTACTACGTTCTGGGCACTATGCTAGTTGTACCAGATTCATCTGTGAACTCTCCTAACATCACTGTGAGACATATTACTCGATTCCTCAGAGGAGAAAACCAAGGCTCTGGAAAGCAAAACTACTCACCCAAGCTCCAAGCTCAGGCAGAGCTGGGATTTGAACCCATCTCTCCAAGTCCTGAGCTTTCTAGGTCCTTCTCTAAGTGTGGACCCTAGATCATCACCATCATGATCAGATTCCCAGGCTCCACCAAGATCCACTGAATCAGGACCTCTGCGGGAGAATAGCCTCAGATCTGCATTTTGACCCAGGTGATTGCTACATCTTCTGAGGTCTGGGAATTAACCATATGAGACTCAGGTTGCAAACCAGTTCTTAAACTGTGATCCATGGACAGCTTTTCAAGAGTCCATGACCCACTGATAATAAAGTGGAGTCTTGTTCAATACGTGCCCACCCCCTTTCTTCTCCTCTTTGGGGCAGTGTCTTCCCCACTGACTTTTTTAAGACCTTTTGATTTAGTTCAGGCCATGAGATGTGAGCAGAAGGGATGGGATAGTCCCTGAGCCAAGTTTATGCGGTGTGGCTTGTCTCTCAAGCGTCTGCCATCACCACAAAAAGAACATAATCCTACAAGGCAGGTGGCCTTTCCAGCCTGGGCTCCAGAATTGGACACATGAATGGTCCCAAAGCCTAAAGCCAAGCACAACCAACTCATAATCAGAAACTGAAACACCCCAGCAAATTCACACACATGCCAGTGACTTGAGCAAGGAAGGGGTGCTTGTCCACCACTGAGTTTCGGTATGATTTGTTATGCAGCAAAAGCTGACCAATACACCTGAGTACATATCCTATATTGTGTGTCCATTTTTATATTGTGGGTTCACTTTTCTAGAGAGAGGGTACATATATCTTTCAACAAATTCTCAAAAGACCAGGGACCCCCAAAAGTCTCAAGAAGCAGAGATCGACCTAAAGATTTTCCCCATTCTTGGGGAAGCATCAAGTTCCGGGACTTGAGCTGAATGAGTTTTCGCTGTCTCTCCTTTACCTCTTAGAAGACAAATGTTTTTCTGCGCCTTAATCTTTAAGGATTCCAGAATGAACAAGCTATAGGAGTTTTGAAAAGGGGGTCTAGCAGATGGCCTTGGGACTCATTCTTGAATCCTTGGACTCTTCAAACATCACAAAATACCAAATAAAACAAAACAGGAGAAATTATTACAGCATAGGGAGTCATTTTATAAGATGTTCCTCCTTTAGAATCTTACTACTTACCCATTTATCTCTCCAGTGGAAAGAAATTTCTCTCCACCTCTGGGAAATAAATATAAACAGCTCAGTCAATGTTTTGCCAGAGATGTGAAAAATTAAAAATATCATGCCCTAGTCTGGGTTGGCTTCTATATACATAAATATATACAGAACCAACATTCAACACCTCAATCATGAAAATTATGTTAACATGTCACAGGACGTTAATTTTTTCAAGATCATTGGGTAATATTTTTAGGAGTTTGTGAGTACACAATTTTCTTCCTTCCTTCCTCCCTCCCTCGCTTCCTTCCTTCCTTCCTCCCTCCCTCGCTTCCTTCCTTCCTTCCTCCCTCCCTCCCTTCCTTCCTTCCTTCCTTCCTTCCTTCCTTTCTTTTTTTTTTACCTGCACTTGATGAAGTAACAGCTCTAAGGACCCTTGGTAGAAGCCACAAGGCCCCTGAGGAGGTATGGAATGACCTAGCCAAGGCTTCCTCTATTCATTTTACCTCACTGCTCATATATTATCCCGAGTTGGAGGTCCAGAAAGCCAGTCTGTTAGCAATCCATTTTCCTGTGCTGACCTCATCCCCTTGGCTGTTATTGGCCCAGTATTTCAACCTGGATGGGTGGGTTTTGGCCAGTCAAGGGGATGCAATTGAACTTGAACCGAGTCCAGCTGGTGGGATTTCTGATTCCCAGCATGACCTGCTGCCTTCAAGGAGAGCAGGATTCAGATGGTGGTTCGGGAGGTGACAGGGAGGAGAGCGAGGAAGGGCAGGTGTGTTTGCACCCCATAACCCAGGGCTGAGCACAGACTACTGGAAGGGTTTCTCAGTAGTGTGGGAGGAATTAGCAGTGCTTCTCCCTGCTGTCCCCTGAAAATGGCCATGCTCTCTGTCCTTCTGGGTTTTGAGGCATCTTTTGTCAACTCAATCAGACAGGCCGAGCTTGGATCCACACCTTCTTTGGAGACAGGACCTGAAAGAGGTTAATTATGGTAAACTGAGGCCTGAAGGCACATTGATGTGCTCCCCAACCAGGATGTTCACCCAAGCCTCAGTGCCAGATGCTTACACTGGGGTTTAGTTTTGCAGGCATGATGGATTGTATCACAGGGCTGACAGCACTTGGCTCAAAGCCTCAGCCTTCTTATCCCGAGACCCATCTTCCCACACCCTGCTGACATCGTCTAGGGACCCAGCACAGCGTCACCTGATTCAGTGTGGTCCTGGGGTCCTACCCTGATTAACGAAGACAGTCCTATCACCTGGGAAATTTCAAGAGTTTAGAGCGCTATCCCAGGAACCAGGGACAAAGGCCAGCTAAATTTTTTATCATACAACATGTATATATGTATCTGGGCATTATAGAAACACACAAACGCTACACGTAATTATTCCATTTGTATGGTGTATGCATTGCAAAGAGATGTCCCAATATGTTAATACTGGTCGTCTCCAGGTGGAGGGATTTGGGAAGGTTGTTCTTTGTGTGATTTTCAAGGTAGGTTTTAGTGAAAATGCATTGGCTTTGTAGTTGAAATTCTGTTTCTTTTCATTTTGAATGGCCAGTCCAGGAGGCTCAGTACAGTGGTTTAAGGACTTGGATCAAATTCCCATCTTATCGGCTGTGTGACTTCCCGGGACTTCAGTTTCTTCTTGTGCCAGATGGAATTTATAGTAACAGTTCCTGCCCCTGAGCTCAGCTGCTGTGGACAGAGCTCCTTATGGCATCCGAGACTTGGTAATTAGCTGTTATTGGATCATTATAGTGCCGACCGTGGTTAATGTTCTTGTAACTCACTTCACGGTCTAATAAGTCACCTGGGAAATGATATTACTGAGCACCTGTGGTATGCAGGGCAGTGAGTGATCCAGACCTGGGAGACCCACACGTCTTGATGTCTCCAGAAACTTACAGCCACCTTGGAGAGATATACAAACCCTCCAGGGGTAGAGGGTAGCATGTGCTCAGGAATGTCATCTACTGAGATCTTGATTGGCTCCTGAAAGCCAGAGGTAGCCCTGCAGGGGCTGGCAAGGCTCAGGGAGTTGGGGGGGTTGTATTTCGGAGGAGAGTGGTGCCTGGGCACAGGGCTGGAAGTGGTCTCGGAAAAAAGATCATTCTCCCAGTCTCGGGCCCTTCCCACTCCTTACCTCTTATGGGCTCACATTTCCCACCGCCTGGCACCTCCCTCCCATTAGGTGGTATAAGCTTCGCAGGAAAACCCTACGAAGTACAGCATCAAGATTCATTTTACAGATGGGGAAACTGAGGCTCAGAGAGGTGGTCACATGGCCACACTCACCCAACTAGAATAAGTGGAGGAGCTGAGATTCAAACCCAGTTTAGAAGCAAGTATGGCGTGTGGTTTGGGGCTGAGACCATCAGTGGCAAAACAGGATGGAGCCGTAAGGCTGGCAGATGGAAGGCATCTCCTTTCCTGTTCGGGAACCAGAATCTTCTCTCCTTCATGGTCTTCTGTGGACTATTCAGAACTGCATCTTAGTCCCTGATTGTAATAACCTAAGGAACTGTAAGAAAATAAAAACAAAAACAAAAACCAGGAAACACCTGGAGCATCTAGCTGGCTCAGTGGGTTGGGTGGCCGACTCCTGACTTCAGCTCAGGTCATGTTCTCAAGGTCTGTGAGATTGAGCCCCACATTGGGTTCCATGCTCAGCGAAAATGTGCTTAAGGATTCTCTCCCTCTGCCCTTCCCCCTGCTCATGCTCTTTCCCCTTCCCCTCTCACTCTTGCTCTAAAATAAAGAAATAAATCTTAAAAAAAATGAACATCACACACACACACACACAAAAAAAAAAACCTGGGAAACACCATCCACTTAAAGATGGAAACTTAGTGCACATTGCAGTGACCAGAGGGGAGTTCTAGCACATGTGTTTGTAGGAGGAAGGGTACAATTCTAGGTTTTATTTTTTTAATATCATATTATTTTGATTTTAGGATGACCCATTCACTGAACCAAAATTGAGTAAAATTTCCCACCGGGAAGGGACAGAGGGAGGAAGTTACCATTTATTTCGGTCTCATAAACATCAGTGGCTATGCTAAATGACAGATGTGTGTCATCTCATTAAATCTTCACAACCACCCCAAGATGAAGCCACTATTATGAACCCATTTTATAGATGGGGAAACAGAGGTTCGGAAAGGTGAAATGATTTGCCCATCATCCTGATCCCTATGTTGCACTGCCTCCCTCTCTCCAGAACAAACTGGGGGTGGCCCAAGGGGAGGTGGGAAGGGGCATGGGCAAAATAGATGAAGGGGGTAAAAGGTACAGTCTTCCAGTTATAAAATAAATAGGTCGCAGGGATGAAAAGTACAGCATAGGGAATGCTGTTGATTAATATTGCAATAACATTGTATGGTGACAGATAGTACCTACATTTACTGGGATGAGGGCTGATATATAGAATTGTCAAATCGCTGTATTGCACACTTGAAACTAATATAGCATCGTATGTCAACTCGACTTCAATGATGATAGTATACATATGTGTGTATGTGTGTGTCTGTGTGTGTGTCTGTGTAACAATAAAAATACAGGGACGCCTGGGTGGCTCAGTTGGTTAAGCGGCTGCCTTCGGCTCAGGTCATGATCCCAGTGTCCTGGGATCGAGTCCCACATCAGGCTCCTTGCTTGGCAGGGAGCCTGCTTCTCCCTCTGCCTTTGCCTGCTGCTCTGTCTGCCTCTGCTCGCTCGCCCGCTCTCTCTGACAAATAAATAAATAAAATCTTAAAAAAAAAAAAAACAATAAAAATACACAGGGAGAACAATGCCCACTTCACCCGGGCTGCAGAGTGCCACAGACCAGGGGTTCACAGTTGACCTCGCTCCTTGCCTACTTTCGACAAGCATTTTCTCAGACCTCCCTTCCCACATCCACAAGACCAAGGTACTAATACATCTGTAGCACGATTGTCATGTTATTCAGGGGCAGGGCATTATCTATTAAGCACCCAGCAGAGTCCCTGGCACAGGGGGTCACGTGATAGATGCTGTGGGTGTGGCTGTGCCCAGACCTTGAACACAAAAGTGGTGGTCAACAAACTTTAATCCTCACCACACCCACCCTTCTGGCTATATGGGGAAATATTCTGGCAATATGGGGAAAGTCAGCAGCAGGAAGAGAAGCAATTTTTGCTTTCAAAAAGCTCACAGCCTTGACCATGAGAGCAGAAAGACCACGGAAACGGGAAGCGGTGAAAAGAAACCATCTCTAATTGTATGAGTCAGGATGGAATAAAGAAATGCCAACTCCAATTAGCTTTCAAAAACGCATGTATTGGTCCATGAAATGGAAGAGTCCATTGGATTTTAAACTGCCAGTGTAGTGGCTAAGAGGTTGGGATTGCACGCCCTCAGGTCGAGTTTGATCAGGGGATATCAGCACTATGAGGTGCAACATCTTTTCATTACAAATGATCTGTCATGCCGCCTTTACAATTCTGAAATGAAATTCACAGATGATATAATCCACCTATCACAGAATTTAGTAGAAAACCAATACAAGGTCCTGTCTGTATTACCAGGGAAAGAAAACGGAATAGACACACAAAAAAATATGCAGGTCAATTTCTTTGAGTAAGTACCGAGTAGCAGAATTACCAGATCATGTGGTAATTCTATTGTTCATTTTCTGAGGAACCTCCATAGTGTTCTCCATGGTGGCTGTGCTGGCTTGCATTCCCACCAACAGTGCATGAGGGTTCCCCTCTCCCCGCATCCTCCCCAACACTAGTCATTTCTTGCGACTTTGATACTAGCCATTCTGACAGGTGTGAGGAGATAGCTCATGGTGGCTCTGATTTGCATTTCCCTGAAGATGAGTGATGATGAGCATCTTTTCATGTGTCTGTTGGCCATTTTTGTATTTTCTTTGGGAAAATGTCTCCTCAGGTCCTCTGCCCCCCTTTTAATTGGATTGTTTGGCTTTGGGTGTTGATTTGTATCCGTTCTTCATATATGTTGGATAATAATCCCTTATCAGAGCTATCATTTGCAAACATCTTCTCCCATTCAGTAGGATGCCTTTTCATTCTGTGAATGGTTTCCTTCACCATTAAAAAGCTTTCTATTTTGGTGTCGTCCCTATAGTTTATTTTTGCTTTTTTTCCTTTGCCTCAAGAGACATAAATATGTTGCTGAGGCTGATGTCCAAGACATCAATGCCTGTGTCTCCTTTTAGAAAGTTCTATGGATTCAGGTATTACATTTAGGGCTTTAATCCATTTTGAGTTTATTTTTGTATAGGGAGTGAGAAAGTGGTCCAGTTTCATTCTTTTGCATGTTGCTGTCTAGTTTTCCCAACACCATCTATTGAAGAGACTGTCTTTTTCACACTGCATATTCTTCTCCCTTTATTGATTATTTGGCCACAAAATCATGGGTTTGTTTCTTGTCTCTCTATCCTGTTCCATTGATCTATGTGTCTGCTTTTGTGCCAATACCCTACTGTTCTGATCCAATAATTCCACTACTGGGTATTTACCCAAACCCTATATTTGTTGCAGCATTATTTACAGAAGCAACCTAAGTGTCCACTGATAGATGAATGGAAAAAGAAGATGTGGCACACACAGACGCACACACGCACACGCATACACACACACACAGTGGAATATTACTCAGCCATAAAAAAAAGAATGAGATCTTGCCATTTGCAACAATGGATGGACCTAGAGGATATTACATTAAGTGAGATATCAGACAGAGAAAGACAAATACCATATGATTTCACTTACATGGGAAATCTAACAAACAAAACAAATGAACAAAGACACAGGCTTATAATACAGAGAACAAACTGGTGGTTCCCAGGGGGAGGGGTTGTGCAGGGATGAGCAATACAGGTGAGGGGGATTAAGAGGCACAAATTTCCAGTGGTTAAAAAAAAAAGTCACGGAGATGAAAAATACAGCACTGGGAATATAATGAATAATAATAAAAGTTGTGTGGTGGCAGATGGTGACTATACTTACCATGGAGAGCAGTGAGTAATGTATAGAATTGTTGGTCAATATGGCATACACCTGAAACCAATATAACATTGGCTATTAACTATCTCTAGTAATAAAAATATGCATAATAAAAAGATATATTATATATAATAAAATATATAATATAATATATAATAAAAAATACACATCTCAATACATAAATGTTCAGGTACAACTCCACTCAAAGACACAATGAAGTCAACAAAAGTTTTTACATTTAAGAGATGTGAAACAATATTTAGTTTCATGTTGTCAACAGAATTAGTTTATATTTAACATATGAGAATCACGGCACTATAAGGATGTTCCTACATACAAACATATCCCACAGAAAGTTCCTAAATGTCATTTCCCTGTCTCAAGTTTTTCATACCCAAATTTCATGGAACGGATGCATCTCTCATTGGACACTGACATGTGTAGAGGAAGAAACAGCGTGTCTGTCTCCAAAACTCAATGCAATATTTTAAACAAAATGCTGGACAGAGCACTTCTGATGCTACACTCTAAACACAATGGATAGAATATCGGAATCAGAGATGGAAAAGCACGTCCTGTGTCAACCACGAGTAGGAGTCTCTTATGTCACGGTTGCTAAGAGAAGCCATGTCGTTATGAACTGTGCTGCTGTTTATTTCCCTTTCTAGCACCTTTGTTGAAATATAATTTACATACATGAGCCTGCATCCATCTTAACTGTGCAATTCAGTAATTTTTTAAAGGATTTTATCTATTCATTTGTCAGAGAGAGAGCACAGGCAAGGGAAGCAGCAGGCAGAGGGAGAAGCCGGCTCCCTGCTGAGCAAGGAGCCCCATGTGGGATTCGATCCCAGGACCCTGGGATCATAACCTGAGCAGAAAGCAGACACCTAACCAACTGAGCCACCCAGGTGTCCCATGCAATTCAGTAATTTTTGACAGATACGCGCATGTGGGAAAGCATGGCCATATCAAAGTAAAGTATACGTCCATCATGTCCCAAATCTGCTTGTGCACATTTGCAGCCCATTCCTCCTCCGCTCTCAGCCCCAGGAAGCCACCAAACCAAAGCAATTATTTACTACCGTGATACTGATTATGTAATGGTGGTGTAGGCTTTCTATAGCCTCAATGCGTTTGACACTCACATATAGAACTTTAATTGTGTTTTGGTTGCATTTTAGGAAATTGGTTGGGGATTTGGTGTTGATGTGGAATGTGATATAATGTTTCATTTCATTTCATTTTATTTTATTTTATTTCGTGGAACCCAACACAGGGTTGAACTCATGACCATGAGATCAAGACCTGAGCTGAGATCCAGAGTTGGACGCTTAACCGACTGAGCCACCCAGGTGCCCCATAACTTTCTTACTTTCAAACAATGGAAACTAAGACTTCTGCTTCCGGGAAGATGAAATATATGTACTTTTTCCTAGTCTTCCCATCAAGTACAACCAGAAACCCTGGATATTATATATAAGAAAAACATAAGACTTTGAAAAGTTGAGAGATGAGCTAAGGACCTTGGGAAATGGGGAGGGATTTTTCTTGGCTTCAAATATCCCAGAGCAGAGCTCAAGAGTCTGGCAACCTAGAAACAAACCAACAGGTCCAGACAAAACAAACAAACAAAAACTCCAATAGAAGCATGTTCTTTCTACGCAAAAGGACAGGAAAGAGCCAGCCTAGCAGGACAGAAGACTTGTAGACAACAACTGCTCTCCTGCTCCCAAATGAAGAAAAATCCATAGCCACCTCCACCCCCACGCCAGCAAAGACTGACAGGGAGCCTAGATATCTGCCTTTATGAAGCTGTAAGAAGGTGCCTCAGCAGTTCTGCTGGCTTAGTGTTAGAGGAGTCCCTGTAAGGAGCGAGGACTTCAATCTTCACCAACCAGCAGGGAGCCCCTTCCCAGACTTCCACCTCCAGCTGGCAGAAATAAGGTGTCCCTCCCCTCCGCATTGGAATGACCCTCAGAAGAAGCCTAAGGAAGAAGCAGGAAAGTCACCCCATGGTAACAAGGCCACGCCCACCTCAGTGTCGGTGGACACCATCTGGGAAGCTGGAACCCACCCTCCGGAAGTAACAGGAGCCCCGCCCTCCTCAGGTGTCAATGGCAGGAAGTCTGGGCCTCTACCTACTCTGGCAGGGACTGGGTGGCATCCTTCCCTACCACATGCCCTGCCAGGGCAGTGTCAGACAAAGCCAGCTAAAACCAAAGCTTCGAATACAATTCAGAGTCTCAGAACATAATACACACATGTCGCGGCTTTAGGCAAAAATCACTTGTCATAGCAAGAACCAGAAAGACCGCAAACGGAATAAAAAGAGGCAACCAAGAGGTGTCAACACCAGGAGGACGTGAGATGCTGGGACGATCGATCTCACAATGATTTTAAAGAAGCCACAATGCAAATGTTTCCATATGCAATTATGAACATGCTTGAAACAAGTGAGAAAAAAAAAATCCAACAGAAATCCTCGGCAAAGAACTAGGACATCTCAGCAAAGAAAGGGCAGATATGAAAAAGAAACATGGAAATTTTAGAACAGAATAATATAATCACAGAAATAAAGAGCCCAGTGGGTCAGCTACCAGTGGAATGGAGAGGACAGGAGAAAAAGAGTGAACAGAGACTCAGGACCTATGGAACTGTGACAAAATGTCCAATATTTGGGTCGTTCAGAGACTAGAAAGAGGAGAAAGGCAGTGAGGTTGAAAATGTACTCAAAGAAGTAATGGCTGAAAACTTTCCAAATTTGTCAAAACACATAAATGTACAGATGCACTCAAGAAGCTGAGTGAACCAAAGACACAGCATCATTAAATTTCTGAAAATGAAAGGCAAAGAAAACAACTTGAAAGCAGCCAGAGAAAATGTTCGTGCGATTCACATTCATTGTATATCAAGCAGTTGTTGGTTTGTATTTATGTTTGCATAGTTTTCCAGTGTATGAAAACCCCATGGGTTTTTTAGAAGATTTATTTCTTTATTTTAGAGAGAGAGAGAGAGCACACAAGTGGGGGGAGGGGCAGAGAGAGAGAATCCCAAGCAGTCTCCCTGCTGAGCATAGAGCCCAATATGGGGCTTGATCCTGGGATGCTGAGATCATGACCTGAGCTGAAACCAAGAGTTTGATTTTTACTTGACTGAGCTACACAGGGGTGCAGAAAACCCCACAGATTTATGACCCATTAAGGGAGTACGTGATTTGTTCCTTGTTTTTAGCTCTTTGAAAAGCTTTTGTGGAGATACTTGAGCAGGTCTTTGGTGAACATAAGGAGGCATTTCAACTGGGTACATACGTTGGAGGGAAATTGTGGGATCAGAGGGGAGGTGATTATGTTCAGCTTTAATGGAAAGTGCCAGACTGGGGTGCCTGGGTGGCTCAGTGGGTTAAAGCCTCTGCCTTCAGCTCAGGTCATGATCTCAGGGTCCTGGGACCAAGCCCCACATCAGACTCTCTGCTCAGCAGGAAGCCTGCTTCCTCCTCTCTCTCCTCTCTCTCCTCTCTCTTTGTCTGCCTCTCTATCTACTTGTGATCTGTCAAATAAATAAATAAAATCTTAAAAAAAAAAAAAAGAAAGAAAGTGCTTGACTGCTTCCAAAGATTTCCAGTTGGTGCACATCTTGGAGACAACCAACAATACTGGACAACTTCCCAAACTTGCCCTAGGACCTGTGCTGCCTTCACAAAGTATTGATTGACTGGTCAAAGGATGTTAGGGGGTCCTAACTCCCTCTCTACTTTCACCTCTCTTGCAAGACTCTGTGTGGCTTTCCTTTAAAAGATTTTTATTTATTTATTTATTGATATAGAGAGAGATCACAAGTAGGCAGAGAGGCAGGCGGGGGGGGGGGAAGCAAGCTCCCTGCTGAGCAGAGAGCCCAATGTGGGGCTCGATCCCAGGACCCTGAGACCATGACCTGAGCCGAAGGCAGAGGCTTAACCCACTGAGCCACCCAGGCACCCCTGTGGCTTTCCTTTAGACAGGTGCCCTGTGAGATGGGCAGAGAGCTGTCAGCAGCTCCAGATCTGCATTCTACTGCACTGAGCCTGGCAGAGAATGAGGCATTTCCCTCTCCTTCTTGGGTCCCTCCAGCCTGGGCTGAAGAATGAAACTTTCAGAGCTGTTCATCCTGCTCCCATTCATTAACCAATCAGTGATGGGGGAAGAGTATCAACTCTCACTGGCCAGACCTTGGTCACATGCTCATCGGGGGATGGTGGAGCAGTCAACTCCACCTGCGGTAATTATATGAGGAATGAGGAAAAGGATTGCCAAGAGAAAAATGGTGCTGCTGTGGCCAGAAGCATCGCTGGGTAGGACGAATGCCACATATCCACTCAAAGGTCTTGTGCTAAACTGTGTGATGGAGACAGAGTTCTCTAAAGAGACTGGGAATATGAAGGATTTGGGGATCAGACTCCAAACAGAAGTTAGGAGGTACATCTTAGAAGATGACATTTATAAGGTATAAATATAAAGCTTTATACTTAGGTCTTAAAAATTGCATATGTACAAGATGGATTTTGCGAAAGCTCCTATATCTGAGTAAAATAGGTGGGGTTTTGGTCAGACCAAACTCGTTGTAAGTCAGGAGTGCATTGGCATGGTCATAAAAGCTAAAACTTCTCAGGGCCAAGTTAACAGAGGTATGGGGTCTAAATGAGGGAGGTGATGATGCCATACTTGGAATACTGAATTTCATCTGTTTTTCCTCAAATGATAAAGGACCACAAAAGAGAGTATCCAGATAGATGGAGGGAGCTCAAAACCAGTTTTGTGAGATGTGAGTAAAGAAACACTTGTGAGAAAAGATTGGCTGTGTTCTGTAAGACCAAAGAATGTAAGCTTAGAGATCCAGCTGTTAACACAAGGGTGAAGTTCCTGCCAATTGTCTGTAGACATTTTCCAGGTCAAAACAGACTGATTGCTTTAAAGAATGTCATAGTTTGGTTTTTGGACACCAGCGCAATACGGATACCAGTTTGGCTTTTCCCAAAATGTGTCCCATGAAAAAGAGGTCAAATCTCCTGGGGAGACACCTAAGCTCTCCTTCTCAAACTCACAATGAACATAATTGTGAATGAATGAAAGGCGCCAACAAGGCATTCAAACAAGGAGCCTTGTTTGTGTAGGCTTTCATGAGGCTGATGCTTTCCAAAGGCATTTGACCAAAATATCTTCCTTTTTCCTCCTTAGTAGCATCTACTAACATCCCTTAGCACTAATGTTCTGTCAAAACTAGTTCGAGAAATACTGGAGAACTTGGTGTTTAGAGTTCTAGCTGATCCAGAGACCTGTACCTTGTTGGGAATGGGCAAAATCAGTAAGGACCATTCATTTTCTTGTTCTCTCTCTCTCTCTTTCCTTCCCCTTTTACTGGCAAGAAAGTTTGAAACCCTAGCTCTACTGCTCCATTCCAAACTTCTTTCTGAGCAAGGTTCACAGTTTACAATTAAGTAACCACATGATGCGAGTCTGCTCCTCTTGGAGACTGTGTTAGCTTGCTGGCTGTGTAACAAACCATCCTGAAAAATCAATGTCTCAGAACAATATGCAGCTCACATGTCTGTGGGTTTAGCAGATGGTTATGTTTAGCTGGGCAGTGATCAGAGAGATGCGGGTAGCGGATCGGCTGGGTTTGCTTGGCCTGGAATGGCTTTGGTCAGGACAGCACCTGTCCACGGCATATGTCTCCCATCCTCCAGCAGACTAGCTTGGGCTTATTCACATGGGAGCTGGTCAGGGTCCCAAGAGAATGAGAAAAATCCTGCAAGGTGTCTTGAGGTCTAGGTCAGAGCCTGTGAATCATCTCTTCTGCCTCAATCTCCTGGTCAGAGTAAGTCAGGAGGGCAGCCCACATCCAAGGAGCTGGAAGATTGACTCTCCCTCCTGACTGCAGGGCCTTTTCAATATCCTTGAACTGGGATGTTAATGTAGTCAATCCCATAGCCAACATCGAGGGGAAAAATTCCAGGAAGTTTGACTTGCCCTTTGACTGCTATCCCTGGCCAGAGAGTTAGATTCCTTTTATCCTTTATCTTTCGGGTGTGTAATATTGATTATTTGGACCCCCAATCAGGGAGAAGCCTTTGGGCGCCTACCGTATATCAGGCATCATATTATGTGCAGAGGTAAGAAGTTAATATGCAGAGACACCACCCTCAAGTCTAGTGGGAGAGTCACATGCCTAGAAATCAAGTGATAAGCACCACAGATGAGCAAGACTCGAAATTTGGTGTCAGCCCAAAGAAGAATAAGGTTAACTCTGTTCAGGTCCGACAGAGAAGGGAACACAGAGGAAGAGCTTTGTGAGCTGAGATGAATGAGAGGTCTCCCCAGGGCAAGCAAGGCAGGAAAGGCATTCCAACGAGAGAAAATGGCATCCACAAAAGCATGGAGGCTTCAAATAGGAGGCTGAGTTCACTAAACACCAGGTATGGTGTAGGTGGGAGCCAGAGAGAAATAATGGGAAGTGAGTCTAAAAGGTAGGGAGGGTAGATGGCTTTGGTTGTTCTGTAGAGAAGTTCAACTTTGCCCTCCGGGCCCTGGGAAGAGGCCTAGGGAGGGAATTACGATAGGAGGTAGGGAGGGAGGGAGGTGACTTGGTCAGATTTGTATCCTAGAAGATTCTAGAAGGGTTTGGTAGGCTGGTGGTGGAGCTGGGCAGGGAGAGAGGAGGAGTTCTCTCTGAAGCTGTCGCATTTCAGATGCTGGTGGAACATCGGGTTGGGAGTGGGGGTGGTGAGATCCCTCCTCAGAGCAAAATGCAGGAGACTGGGAGTCCTGAGGCAGGGAGGAGCCCCGCAGGGAAACAGTCCCATCCTCTCTAGAAGTTTCCCACTTTTTTCTGCATCTCTCAACTGGCGTTTCTCTCTCTTCCCACACACATGCCCTGGAAGCCAGAACCCGAATCTTCCCGTGCATGGGTAGGGAGGGAGGTGCACCAAAAAAATCCCACAGTGGGAGAAAGGATGTGCTTTCTCATGCACAGTCTCTAAAAAGTGCCAGAGCCTCAGATTCCGGCCAAGCGTCCTTTCTCTTCTTGCTCCCCCCTTGCACACACGTGCAAGAGCGCATGCACACACGTGTGTGTACACGCACACACACACACACGCACCATCTCCCACGGCCTGGGATGCCAGTGTTTTGACATCTCTGTGCGAATCTGTGTTTTTCACTCAGGGCCATCTGTCACTGACTCCGCTATAAATCTTGTTGTGTTTCCTCGCCATATGGCATAATTAATTACTTCAAGGCACAAAGGACCCCACTGCTCCCTGGGCTAGGAGCCAGCTGGCTCTGCGAGGAGCTATTGGCCACCATGCGGCATGGTCGGGCTACTGTACCCTGTCACCCAGCTCCCACCACAGGACCTGGAGGGGCCGAAGCCCCCACTCCTTGTGGCAGTGCCTGACAGCAGTCTGGGGGTGGCAAAGCCCTTCCAGGGGCACAGGGGTGCTTCCATACTGTCGGGCCACACGCCATCTATTCCCATAGAAGGGAGTGAGTGTCTATGAACTCAGCCTTGACCTCTAACGTCATTAATCTTCGTCATGTAATCACTGAGTCGAGAACACTCAGTGTATTCCCATCAGGCCGTGGTTTGTTGGACTTCCAGATCTTTGGAGGGCAGCTTGGGGGGTGGGGGGTAATTACAGCGGCTTAAAGAGCCATGGAAAGCTAAGACATGGAATGAGCACCCCCCAACACATGTGCATATGGGCCCTCTATGTCTATAAACAAGCAGGATCCGACAAGTACCTCGTTCCCTTCCAGCTCAAGCATGCCCGGACTCCTTCGACTGACCAACAAATATTCAGTCCACTACTAGCTCCGTACTAAGCGCCAAAGACACAACTCTTGACAGGACAGTTGTGACCCATTTGCATGGAGCTTGCTCCTGAAAGATGGAGAGCCATATATGCTCATGCTCTCCCTCTCCCTCTCTCTCTCTCTCTCTCTCTCTATCTCTCATATACACAATATACACGTAAACTGACCAAATGATCACTAGTGCAGGGATCAAAGTAAATGACTTCAGGGGCACCAATTTCAGAGAGAAGAATCCCAGAAGACCTCCTGGAGGAGGTGACTTTTGGTTAATCAGATTCATTGAGATGTAATCCACATACTGTAACATTCACCCCTTTAAAGTGTCCAATTCTGGAGCGCTTTAGGTTTTTAATATGTTTATAAGGTTGTCCAGTCATCATGATGATCCAATCCTGGAACATTTCATCACCCCAAAAGGAAACTGTATACCTGTGAGCAGTCACTCCCCAATCTCCCCTCCCCCCTTCCCACCAGCAACCACTAATCTACTTCCTGTCCCTATGAATTTGCTCTTCTGGACATTGAAGATAAATGAAACCACACACTATGTGGCCTTCTGTGAATGGTTCCTTTCACCTAGCACAATGTTTTCAAGGTTTACCCACAATGTAGGCTCTGTCGGTAAGTCACTCCTTTTTTTTTTTTTAAAGATTTTATTTATTTATTTGACAGACAGAGATCTCAAGTAGGTGGAGAGGCAGGCAGAGAGAGAGAGAGAGAGGAGGAAGGAGGCTCCCCCCTGAGCAGAGAGCCATATGCGGGGCTCGATCCCAGGACCCTGAGGTCATGACCCGAGCTGAAGGCAGAGGTTTAACCCACTGAGCCACCCAGGCGCCCCGGTAAGTCACTCATTTCTGCCGAATTATTATTATTATTATATTATATATTATATATAAATATAATATATAATATATATTATATTATTATTATTCTGCCGAATAATACCCCTTCAGATGGACAGAGTGCATTTCATTCATCCGTTCACCAGTTAATGGACCCTTAGGTTGTTTCCACTTCGGGGCTACTATGAATGCTTCTAAGAACTTCCCTGCACAAGTTTTCATGTGGCAACATTTTAACCTTGAGGAGGTGACATTTAACCTGAGATCTGAAGGGTAAGAGGGGGCCAGTCAGGTAGACAGCAGGGGGAAGATTATTCTGGGCTGAGGGACAGCAGAGGCCTGGGTCTGGACACGAGTGGACTCCAGGATCCCTGGTGTGTCCGCAGACTTTAGAGGAATGGAAAAAGCATCCCAAAGCAAGCGGTGCAGATCTGATTCTGCTGACCCGTGACTGGTCTCTTCCTAAGCCCTGTGATCTGTATTTCCTCTGTGTAAGGGTCCACTGTCAGCTCAGAGGGAAATATTGTGAATGGGACAAATTGAGGTGATGTCCTGTAGGCCCCACATTTCAGGGAAAGTGTAGGGTCCATGGGCAAGAGGGAATTGAATGGAGGGATTCAAGGTGGCAACACAATGTGGAGGCAGAGGGGTTTGAATGACAGCTCCTGGCACTGGCTCGAACCCACATCACCATCTCTCCCACAACCATCCCACAAAATGCAGCCGGGCTGCCTTGCCACAAATATCCTCTCTCAATTTCCAGATCACCGTGGTGACCAGTGAGATCGTTTTCCCTTAAGGGCCCTTCCATTTGGTCCCCACCACCCCTAGCCTTACTGAAATACAATCGACACAACATTATGGAAGTGTAAGGTGTACACATCTTGATCTGATACACATGTATATTACAAAATGATTACCACCGTGCTAGCTAATACCTCCATCAGATCACATAATCACCGTTTTCTTTTTCTGTGGTGAGAACATTTAGGATCTCTGCTCTTAGCAACCTTCAAGTGTATGATGCAGTATGAGAAACGATTATCCCTGCATTTGTTTCTAAGCTGGCTTCACCTGGATCAACCTGGCACTGTTTGCAAGGGGGTGGAGCTCGCACCAGCTCAGATGTCCCTGGAGAAGTTTCAGGGAAGACAGTGCACCAAATGCTGCTCCCCAGAGGGCTTTACCGGAGTGTGTTAAGACAGCAAAGGAGGGGCGCCTGGGTGGCTCGGTGGGTTGGGGCCTCTGCCTTCGGCTCGGGTCGTGATCTCAGGGTCCTGGGATCGAGCCCCATGTCGGGTTCTCTGCTCCGCAGGGAGCCTGCTTTCCCCTCTCTCTCTGCCTGCCTCTCTGCCTACTTGTAATCTCTGTCTGTCAAGTAAATAAATAAAATCTTTTAAAAAAGTTATTTTAAAAAAAAGACAGCCACAGGAGCATAAATCTGCCTACTCAGCAGAGAAAGAAGTTGAGGCTGAGAGGAGTGAGGACATACAGCCAAGATCTAGATCATAAAGCCACAAAGGGAACATCTGGCTCTTGAAAGTGGATTCTGGAGCTCTTTGCAGCAACCCCTTGGTCCATCAAGTACACTCCTTTTCATAGCTAACAAATCTTCATAGAAGACCTGGGCTGCTTATGTCTTTCTGCTCTATGGTTTTTAACATTTCACCTCATAGTCCAAAATGGTTGCTGCAGCACCAGACGTCCCTTGTGTATCACAGGTGGGAGTTGGGGGGACTTGAGGGAGTAAATGGCAAAACTACCCTGACCTCCGATTAAATTTATTTCTTTTAAGGCATTTTTTCTTGAAGTTCCCTCTAATACCTTTGACTTAAATCCCATTATATCTCCTATCTGCAAGAAAAGCTAGAGAACATGTTGATATAGCCAGGAATGTGGCTGAGCCCAGCAGCAGAGAGTGGTTGTTACTCAAGTGGAAGGGGAAGGTAGATGAGAGGAAACTAATAGCCCCCATGGCAAGATCTTAGTTTGGTCGCCCTTCTTGGAGAGAGCTCCCCTGCCCACCCTCTCCAAAATAGCACCTTTCCAGCTAAGCCTCTACTCTGATACATGTTCCAGAGAGTGTATCATTCTCTGAAATACCTGTATAATTTCCTCATTAACTAACTGCCCCCACACACACAAGAACGTAAGATACAGGAGAGGGGAAACTGTATCTCTCTTATTCATCTGGCTCAGCCTAGAGGGCTGTGCCTATGTGTGGGTGACTTGAATGGCCCCCATCCTATAGAAGGACCATGGGCCTTTGATGAGATGCTGAGTACCGGCATGAGCCCAGAGCCTGGCACGGATGTGCTGGGACTGACTGGCGTTTGCTATGCCATTTCCCTGTTGCTGTCATTGGCATGGCCATGGGGCTGCATTCTGGCCCATGAAATAGGGTCAGAGTGACATGAGTCACTGGACCCTAAACCTCTCATGCCATTTCCATGCGCTCTCTTTCCTCACTGGCCAGTGAGTCAGTGGAGGCTCCTAGAATATAGGGGAGCTATAGCATAGCAGAGGTCTGGGTTTCTGGAATGACTTTGAGCCACTGAGGTCTGGGCTGTTTGTTACATGCAACATCCCATGCAATGTTACATGCATGTCACGTGACACACAACATGTCATTAGCCTTTGCGTCAGAAAGCACTCCCAAACACACCTCAATGCAACATCTTTTCTCTCGTGATTCTTTGGGTGGCCTCTGCCATTTAGTCTCACTCAGTTCATTGACATGGCTGCGTTAGGGCAGGGGGTGGGCTGGGCCGGAGGATCCAAGATATCCTCTCAACATCTGGCCGCAGGGGCTGGCTGCCTCAGGAGCCACCTCTGGTTTCCTCCTCGTGGCCTCTCCTCCACTAGTAGGCACAGCCTGGTGGTCCCACGTCCCAAGAGGGCAAGAGAAATGAGACCCAGCCTCAGGAGGTCCCATATCCTGTCACAGATTCAAGAGGGTGGAGACGCAGACTCCACGTCCCGAGGGGAAGAGTAACAAAAGTCCATTGCCAAGACGAGGGGACCCAGAGAGACAGGACTCCTTGGGGGTTATTATTATACTGTCCACCCCCAAGGAGTTCATGTCACCAGATGCGCGCAGCTGGCATTTCTGCACCTCCCCCTCCCATTCTTGTTTCCCGCCCCAAGTAACTCTGCTTTTCTGCCGGGCTCTCATAGGCACATGTTTGGTGACAACAGGGCAGTCAGTGGGAATTGACTCAGCAGGACATAACTGCATTGACAGGAGCGAGCCCTCTGGGGCTTGGCTTGGGGCCCGGAGCTCAATGGAAAGGTCATGCACTCCCGCTGGCTGGAGGTCTGAGTCAAAGAGCTGTTAAACCAAACAAACACCCACCTCCACCACTGCCCACACAGATGTGACCGGTTCTTTCCTTGAGAGAGAAAAGAAAAGACTTTTCCTTGTTGTTTGACATTCTGACCTCTGCTGCATAGAAACTAAAAATAATACCCATAGGGAGAGTGCTGTATGCTTTTCCTATTGTTCTTTGCACTCAGGACAGCGTATGACATCCAGGGACATCTAGATGAGAGAGGAAAAGAGAACTCGGGACGTGAGCAGCAGGGTCAGGCTTCAGCTATTGGTCTTCCAAAATTGAAGCTTACATTTTTATGAATTTACCTTTTATAAATCCATTCATCTATATCATCCCACCTACCCACCCACCCATCCACCCATCCATCTCCCATCTACCTATCCATCTACATTTCCATCTACCCATCTACCTGCCCATCTACCCATCCATCCGTTCATCCACCCATCCACCCACCCAACCACCCATCCACTCATCCACCCACCCATCCATCCATCATTCCTTCCATCTGTCCATCCATCCATTTTTCTATCCTTCTTTCCTTCCTTCCTTCCTCCTTCCATCCACCCATCCACCCTTCCTTCCATCTGTCCATCCATCCTTCCTTCCATCTGTCCATCCATCCTCCTTCCTTCCATCCATCCATCCACCATTCATCCATTCATCCATCCATCCATCCTTCCTTCCATCTGTCCATCCATCCATTTTTCCATCCTTCCTTCCTTCCTTCCATCATCGATCCATCCATCAATCCATCCATCCATTCTTCCTTCCTTCCATCTGTCCATCCATTTTTCCATCCATCTACCTTCCTTCCTTCCTTCCTTCCTTCCTTCCTTCCTTCCTTCCTTCCTTCCTTCCATTCTCCCATCTGTCCATCCAACATTTATTGAGTGCCTTCTATGTGTTCAGCACCATGCCAGGAATTCACTGGTGAACAAGACTCATTAGGAATCTCTCCTGGTGGAGTTTCTAGTCCAGAGGAAGTTCAGACAATAGCCAAGGAAACAAAACAATAAATATAAGAATTGCCTTTTGGGTAGGCATATTAAGCCACTATCCAGGGGATCCAATTTGAGCCCTTCTTCTGGGTCAGGTGCTACTATAAGCACACAAATATTTTCTCATTTAATTCTCATTACTACTTTAAAAAGTTGCTACTATTAATATTCCTGTGTCAAAGGAAGGCAAGGAGAGACTCAGGCCGGTGAAGTGACAAAGTCCCATAGTTGGCAGGTGGCAGTGCTGGGATTGGAACCCAGTGTGTCCACTGGCCATGGCAAAGCACTGAGGGGTGAAATCACCACATCTGGGGGCTTCTGCCTCTGTTCATTCTGTGCCTTGCAGCCACATCAGGCCAAGGTGCCTGGGGTCTTCCTGCACAGTCACCCTCTTGCACCTGCTCTTGGTCTGATGACTCAAGTCTCTGGGAATGGGATAAACATTAATCGGGCTTGTCTCTGCCAGGCCGCAGGACAGCCACACCTCCTGCTAAGCTCATATCCCTGCCTCCCAGGGTGTCATTGGCCACCAGCTTGGGCCCTCCATGGCCATCAGCACATGACTGGCAGCCACAGAGTCTCAGAAAAGTTCCTCAGGGATGTAAATGAGGCTGGTATTAAAAGACAAAGTGGTGGCCACCCCCAGGGGTCCTCAGAAGCATCAGACACACTTCCTGTTTCCGGTGTCTGCAAGGCCACAGGCCCGCTGTGTGACTCTGCGCAGGTTCTGCCTCTCTCTGGACCTCTGCTGCCTGCGTGCACGGCTGATGGGGCTCAGACCCTGCTGAACTCATTCACCCAGATGGTTGTTGAGAATGTACCATGTATGAGGTTTCGTGTTAGGCCCTGGGGAGTGATGAAGCATGGACATCCTGTTACAGAGAAAAATCGCGAGGTGTCATGGGAAGGTAAAACAGGCCAGCTTGACCTAGATTAAAGGCCACAAAGGGCTCCCCAGGGAAGTGACATTTCAGCTGAAACTTAAAGGAGGACTGAAGATAACTAGGTCCAGATACAGAAAAGGGCATTCCAGGCCAAGGAACGGGCAACTGTGAAGCTTTGATGTGGGAAAAAGCCCCGAACCTGGGAAATTGCCAGAATAACAGGACAAGCCCAGGGAGGTCAGGAGCCCTGGGGCTGCAGGACCCTAAAGATAGCACTGGGGTGGGGACCTGGAGCAGAGGAGGTATGCAGTTACTGAGCTCCCCAGGGGCCAGAAATTCATGCGACAGACACCATTTGTTGGTCTGGGGGCAGCCCAGAGAGAGGTCAGGTGGGACACTGAGGTCAAGAAATGAGCTTGGCCTACTTATACCATGTTGCTATAAGTGGATTCAGTAAGAGAGCTTGGGTTGGGGGCATAGGATAGGGATTAGTAGTTTGAACTGGAACCTAGAAATGGACACTATGGGAGGGCAGGGTTCAGAACTCGGTGTGAGCAACTATAAAATTCATCTATCCTTCTACCATTGGCTAGGGCCTCCTATTGGCTCTGGGATCTGGCCTTCAGCTAGAGCTCTATCAAGTACAAGTAGCTAAGAACTAGATGTGAGAGAAGGGAATTTGTTGGCTTTTGTTTTGAACAACCTAGGGTCAGACCTTCAGGCGTGGCTCGATCCAGGGGCTTAAATGATTTGACCAGGATGCAATTTCTCTGTTTCTCAGCTCCACTTCTTTGAGGCTGGCACCATCTAGGTCCTTCATCAAAACTAGTTTTGGCAGCTCTACATTCCATTCATTCTTCATTCCTCAGAGAGCATCAGAAAAGAGGTCCTAGGCTCTTCTCTGCACTTCAAGTCATGCAACAAATGAACTGGGACCATGAGTGGCCAGAAAGATAGGAGGTGCTAACTGCTTGGGTTAGGTCATATGTTCTACCTCCAGCATCCAGGGGGTAGAGTCAACTCTCTTGAGAAATGATGGGATGGGATGGGAACCCTCACCTTACCAAAATGAGGGCACTGTTGCTCTATAAAAAGAGAGGGGCGGTAAGCTAGGTGAAAAGAGTGTCATGTTTTCACCACATAGAGGGGCCCTGCAATTTCCCCTGAGGTGAGATCCTCCTGGAGTCTTCCTGAGGAGTGGAGAAGAGCTGTGGCAAGCTTGCTAAGATTTGAGACAAGGAGTAACATCATTGCCAAGGGGCAGGGCTGGGCGTCAGTCAGGAAGATGATGGGAAGAGTCCAGAAGGAGCAGAGTCACCAGAAATCAGAGAGCTAGAGGAAGTGCATGCATGGATTGTGTTCTGAGTATGCAGATATGATATCAAGAACTCGGCCTGCTACCTGGAGACGGAGATGGGCTGGGAACACGGGAGCTCATGCTCCATTCCTCTCCCCGCCTTGTACCCCGAAACAGCTGAGTGGGGAGCATCTCTCCATCACCTGCCAGCGTCCCAGGGCTTCTGTGGGATTCAAGCATCCTAGGGTGGGGGTCTGAAAAGATCAGTGGACAGTCTGGGTCTCCCTCTGGGTGGGCTGTGGGCTCCCCAGGGCCTCTGCGGTGGCGGGAGCTAAGTCCCCATGAGCAGGAACACAGGCAGGCACCTACACTATAGGCGACACTGGAGGCCTGAGGGCTGCCTTCCCAGCTGTCCAGCCCTGGACTCATGATCCCAGCGTCTCCTGGGAGGCATCTACACTCCCAGAACTCTTTGCCATTTGGGTCCCCTCCCTTCCTGGGGCCTCCTTGCCTGAGGGTGACCACGTGCCCTGGCTTACCTGGGCAGCCTCAGTTTACGGCTTGTCATCCCTGTGTCATTATTCACGGTGCTCCTTTCATTCTCGAGGTGTCCCGGTTTGGATGATAAATCATAGTCATCTGATACACCTCTCCATTCCAAACTGGCTGCCCACTTTCTCGGTCACAAGAGCCTCATTGATTCTGAGAGCTCTTAAAACCTGAATCCAAACTATCAGCAACCAAAACATCCATTCGCTCCCCGGGTGGGGGTGGGGGGGGCATGTGTTTATCCCCAGACCCTGGGGGGAGGCGGGGGAGGGCTATAGGCAGGCCAGCACAGGTGAACTGATTCCTTTTAAAGCAACAGAGAAGAGCCATTCCAATCAAAACTGTTCTAGTCCCAAGGGCTTTCCTGCATCCACCCCCTCCACATTCCTGTCCTCATTTGTCCCCACAATAAACCCCCTGTTTTCAAGGTAACTTGCGTGGGGCTCTTTTTCCTGCCACAAAAAGATGTGTACCTAAAATAGGCCAGGGCCCGGGCCTGTGGCCAAATTTGGATGAAAAACTGGGTCAGGTAGGGGAGGGAGCGGCAGGCTGGGATGCTTGAGGACTGGGCTAGACAGCTCCCGCGGTTGGGGCTCTCCCATGTGCCAGGCACTGAGTTGCACATTCGACAGCCTCGAGCTCAAGTAATCCTCCGCTTGCCCTAGGAGGTGGCTGCCATTATCTATAGTTGACAGAGGAGGAAACTGAGGCTCAGGGAGTCAGCACTGGGGGCTCTCATCCCAGTCTTCTGACTCCGGAGTCTGCACTTTGGAGCACAGGGCAGACTTCCAAACTATGGGAGGGTAGCTAGAGCTCTTCAGCCATCTGGCAGCCCAGCCTGGCCCAAGCTGGAGCTCTTTGGCACCAGCGTGTCTGAAATTCCCTTCACCATTTTTTTTAAGTGAGTTTTTAGGGAATGTGAAATGGCCACAGACCATTGTTTCAATGTAAACAGCTTTAAGTGAAAGGAGGAAATCTTTGTTTGCTTCAGGCATAGCTGGATCCAGGGGCTCATGTGATGTCTTCCCATGTGCCTGGCACTCAGTTCTCTATCTTTCCTCTTCCCTCACTGTGTTGTTCTCTCTACAAGGCAGGAAAAATGGCCATAGGCAGCCCCAAGCCTCTTAGCTATGGCTTGTAATCACAAAGTGTAAGGTTTTCTCTTCTTATCTTTCTTTTTTTTTAATACAGATTTTTAAAAAGATTTTCTTTAATTATTTATTTGAGAGAGAGAGTGAAAGAGATGTGGGGGAAAGGTAGAGGAAGAAGCAGACTCCCTGCTGAGCAGGAAGCCACATACAGCCCTCCATCCCAGGATCCCAGGACCCTGAGCAGAGGGCAGAGGCTTAACCAACTGAGCTACCGAGGCACGCCCTCCCTGTCTTTCTATAGTTCTCTATCTCTCTTCCTCCCCTCTTCTTTCCTCGCTGATATAGGAATCTAAAGAAGGGTGTGGATTGGCTCTGCTTGGCTCACAGGGTCATCCCAGGACCAAACACTGGGTCCGAGAGGATATGACCATGGTGTTAGGATCGGCTCATCCTGGTCACAGGTTCTCCACCCGTGAGGAAGGTGGTAGATTACAGTTAACAGCCTGGAGGTGCCTTGCGGGGTAGAGGAGGCATGTTTCCATCAAGGCCAGTAGTCAAAGACAGAACACCCACTGTTCTTAGAAAGAAAGACACGTTCCTGGGATAACTAGTTTCAAAGTTTTTAATATGCTTGTCACTTCTCTTCCCTGAGGGCAGCTTTTGATCTGTACAGCCCTGGACATCCGTTAGTCTGGGGGAGATTAGAATTTATTCCAGGAAAACAAAAGGAGAAAGACCGAGGCGATGTCCAGCCTTTGGCATTCGAAATCAGATGATGTCCCAGACGACAGGCGGAGAGACTGTCTGGGTTCCTCACCTATCACTTTACTGATAATTGTGTCCAAAGACTGAGAACATGGCTTTCCCATGAGGTAGACAGTCTGTTCCGTCTACCTAGGACCCCTGGACCAACTCTGTGTATCGAGAGGAGAAAAAGTACATGAGCAGAAGAAAACTCAGCCCATTTTTCTGACTTCAGGGTTATGGGGAGAAGCGGCAGCCCCACGGACTAGTCCTGCTCCCATGATGCTTCTCGGCCACAGGCTTCAGTGATGATTATTTCCGAGCCCTTGCTGCCTCCCAGGCACTGTGCTATGCGAGAGCTCATTCTTTTTTTTTTTTTTTAAGATTTTATTTATTTGACAGAGACAGAGATCACAAGTAGGCAGAGAGGCAGGCAGAGAGAGAGGGGGAAGCAGGTTCCCCGCTGAGCAGAGAGCCCGATGTGGGGCTCGATCCCAGGACTCTGAGATCACGACCTGAGCTGAAGGCAGAGGCTTAACCCGCTGAGCCACCCAGGCGCCCCTCTCATCATTTTTTTAATATCCCTATGAAGTAAGCTCTTCTATCAATCGGGACTCTTGACTACAAGCAAGTTTTATCAGCTGGAATGTGTTTCAAGCAAACAGAGGAAGGTATTAGATGACATATTTGGGACAGCCTGATGATTAACTTGATGTGCTCACCTGGCTCGGTCACGGGGTGGCCAGATATTTGGTCAAACATTATTCTGAGTGTTGTCGGTGAATGTGATTTTGGTTAAGATTCACATCTGAATCTGTAGACTGAGTGACACAGATACACTCCCTCGTGTGGGGGGCCCTTCCCTGATCACTCAAAAGCCTGAGCAGCACAAAAAGGCTGAGTAAGAGGGAACTCCTCCTGACTGATTGCCCTGAGCTGGGACATCAGTCTTCTGCCTTTGGACTTGAACTGAAGCCCTGGTTCTCAGGCCTGCTGGGTTTCGGACTGGAACTAACACTATCAGCTCTTCTGGTCTCCCTGACTGCAGAACTTGAGATTTCAAAGCCTCCATAACTATCTGAGTCTTATATATTTTTTCCACATCTATCGCTATCGATCAATAGACTGTTTATCAGAACCAATACGATGTGTGTGTGTGTGTGTGTGTGTGCATCCATGTGTCTGTGTATATAACAAACACACATCCTATGAGTTCTGTTTCTTTAGAGAACTCTAATACAGACATCCAAGACACATTCTGGGTAGGCTTCAGGTATGGCTGGATCCAGGCACTTTAACAATGTCAAGAGGCTCTGTCATCACTTGCCAGATCTTAAGATTTCTTCCCATGGTATGCATGTTAGTATGTTATGCATGGCAACCCTGGTTCATATTTCTTTTCTTTTTAAGATTTTATTTATTTATTTGACAGAGAGAGAGCACAAGCAGGCAGAGTGGAAGGCAGAGGGAGAGAGAGAAGCTCTCTCATCTCATCTCATCTCGAGATGTGGGACTTGATCCCAGGACCTTGGGATCATGACCTGAGCTGAAGGCAGATGGTTAAAGACTGAGCCACCCAGGCACCGCATGGCTCATGTTTTCTAAACGTCACACTTTAAGAAAGAAAGAACATCTTCCTACATTCGTCTGATTGGCCTCGCTCAGGTCAAGTGTCTTTTCCTGAACCAATCATGTGGCCAAGAGGACGTGCTGTGTCAGGGCACCAGGATGGACAGAATACGTGGAGTGGGGGAGGAGTCCTGCAAAGCAAAGTTGGCCAGACTCCTCCTACAGATCAGGTGGGCACTGTTATCATGTCCACTTGTGAGAGGAGGAAACTGCCTCAGGGTATTTCCGGGACTGGCCGCTCACAAGCCTCAGAGCATAATTGCTAGATTCAAATCCAGGGCTGGCCGTGGGCTCTAACCACTAATCCACCTAGCCTCTAGCCCCTGAGTCCTCATTATAAAGCCGAAGTCCTCTGGCACTCCAACTGCTGGTCCTCATATACAGAGTTTTAAGTGCCCACCTTGTACCTGGTACAAAGTCGGGGTGCAGGAAGTGTGAGTGAGCACCTCCCGTGCCCCTGGGCAGAGCCCTCAGTGCCTTGCCGCATGCAACTCTTTTCAGCATGCCTCATCAGATCTTCCTCTGGATTGTTCTTCCCACCTCGGCAACAAGAAGGGACCAAGTGACAAGCTGAGTCTGCCGGGGACTGGCATCGGTCCGCACACATCCGTTCCCATCCGCTGATGCATTTTCATTCCATTCGAGAACTGCCTATTTTGGGCAGCTTGAGAACAGGTGTTTCTTAACGACCACAGTTTACCACGGGTATTTTTAGTCCCCTCATCTCGGTAAATTTTTGGGATTTTGTTGGTTCTCTGGGGAACAGACAAAACATCTTCTGTCCAAGCCTCACATGAGATGCTGGCAGTGGGTGAGCATAATGATTAGGCTGTAGTGATCTGTGGCTCCATATCCAATTGCCCCAGAACTTGGCAGCTTAAAACGATAAACATTTACTGTCTCGCGGTGTCTGTGGGTCTGGAAGGCAGGAGCACCTGACCTGGCTCCTTCTAGCTCGGGGTCTCTCAGTGCTGTCGCCAACAGGATGTCACCAGGCTGAAGTCATCTGAGCCGCATCTGACTGCGGCTGGGGGACATGCTTCTAGAAGGCTCCAGTGCCCAGCTGTTGGCCACAGTCCCCAGCGTCCTCACCGCGTGGGTCCCTCCATAGGGCTGCTGGAGTGTCCTGACCACACGGTGGCTCATTTCCCCAGATTAGTGATGCTCATGAGGGCAAGGAGGAAGTCCCTGGGTCTTGTCCTTGGAAGTGACCCCCTGCCCCCATCACTTCCATCCTGTTCTGCCCATTAGAAGGGAGTCCAGAAGCCTACCCACCCTCAAAGGTTCTACCTTTTCCAAGGAGGATCAAAGAACTTGGGGACATATTTTTCAGCCAAGTAGGCACTATTGTACACTGACCCCAGTGCTTGCCCCTTCCTGGATTCCCACTCTTCCCAAGTGACCTTGCAGTTCCTTCTGCTAAGGGATAGAGTACATACAGTTCCCCGCCCTTTGATGTCGAGCTTGATCCTGTGGCTTGCTGAGTTCAATGGGAGGAGGTGGAAGCAACGTGTGCTGGTTCACAGGCCAGGTCCCAAGAAGCTTGGACTGTTTCTGGTCCCCTTCTTGCACTCCTGCCATTGCCGGGAGAGGAACACCTCCCACCAGCCCACAGACCCCAAGGTGCGCCCAAGAGATGCAGGGAACAGAACTCAGCTGCCCCGCTGAGCCCAGCCTGGCTTAGCCAGTCTATAGCAGACACGTGAGCTAGATGTACACTTCTCATTCTGTAGCACCGAGATTTTTTTTCTTTTAGACTGTGCCATGCTGAAATGTTATTTTTTCTTTCCACAAAGGGACACCCTTTCCCAAAGAAGTGATACAATTTTGCACATTCAGTGGCTGTCTGTGCTTGGTTCGTTCAGCAGGAAATGGACCACTGCTGGTGCCTCTTCCCTGGGTGAGAGTCCCCACATGGGCTCCTTGATGCGGATCTTGGTCTTGAACCCCGGGACAGGCTGCAGGCACGGCAGGAGGCTGCTTGGGGAGAAGAAAGGGCAGCCACACTATCACCTTGCTGGGCTTTGCACCTATTAGAAATGTAGCTCGAGGGGTCCCCCCGGGGAATGGAGAGAATGTGGGGTTCTGCTTGACAATGACTTAGCTGGAGCAGAGGGCACAAGGCAGATACCAGGATGCACCTGACAAACATGGTTGTCTTGTTGGGGCCGAATCTGGGAAGAAGGCGGTCTGCACCTCCTACAGCACCGAGATTTGGGGATCATTTGTGGGCAACATGACAGTGGCCTGACACGTGTATGTAGGCTTGGGGGTCAGCCAGTCCTGGATCCCAGTGTCAGCGCTGCCACTCACCAGGCTTGTGGCCTGGGGCAAATCACTTCACTTCCCAGAGCCTCGGTGATCTCATCTGTAAAATGGGATGATAACACCACCTCTCTTGGAGATTTTGTGATGATTAAGATCATGTCTATAAAGGGCTTAGCAGAGAATCTGGTGCTGTCGTGATTGTTACTAACAAAATAATCTAGGCCTATTGTCCCAACACAGATGTGCAGCCAAGAGTATGATTTGATCCTTGAGCTCAAACATCTGCTATAGCTCCCTAGTTCCAAGTTCCCCTGAGTGATCTCAAGGCTTCTTTCCTCCTCCTCCCATGCTCATTGGCCACTCACCCTCACTCTCTTACCCAACAGCCAGGACAAATGTCTGATGCCCGTCTTAGACTCAGAGCATCAGCCATGCACATTCGCCGAGACACTTTCCACACCGGACCCCCTTTCTGTGCTGGCTCAGCTCCTATGGGACAGTTGGGACTAGAGTCTAGACCCCCTTGGTCTAGGGGCAAACACAACAGGTGGGCCCTGAAGTCTGGCTTTACCCCTTTCCAGCTGGGCAACCTCTGGAAGTGACTAGATCTCTCTGTGCTTCTGCTGCCTCATTTGCAACGTGGGGATCAGGTAGCTGTGGAACGGACCTTATCGGGGAACTGTGGGGATTTGATTCCAGCACACAGTTAAGGCATATCTCTTCACTTGGCATGTTGAAAGTGCAAATAATAGTAGTGAGCTCATATTTCTCTCCATAAAAAGAGTTTCCCCAGCTGTCATCGAAGGGGCTGGACTTGCCCTGTAGTGTTTAGGGTGCTGATACTGGGAGCAGAAGTTAAAGGGTTCCCATGGGTGCGGGAAAGGTAGAGAGCCCCTATCTCCACCCCAACACTCTCTTATCTGCTTTGCATATTGGGGTACGTTCTGCTAGATTATCCAGAAAACAGTTTCTTTGCTTTACAAGAACTGGAAACCACTGGATCCGACTCTCTTTGGGATTTCATGGCTGGGGGCTGATGCAGGGCTGAGCAGCTGGCATGAGGGGCCGCCCTCCTCCCTGCCGTGCAGCCCCCCAGTGACTTCAAGGGGCCAAGGCAAAGTCACTCTCCGGCTCGACATGGCCCAGGGCCCGCTCCGCTCTGCCGCCCCCAGCACACCCCCTCGCTAATGGTTCTCCTCCTCCAGACCTCGCCACGCTCTGTTTCCTTTTGTATATTTTAAACCCTGCTTCTTGGCTCCCAGCCCCAGAGCCCTGGAGGAAAACAACATTGGGCTGGGCGGGTGGCAATGCCCTTAAATGTAAAGATACAATGCAAACCAAGCCAGCTCTCTGAGCTAAAAGCCCAGCAGTGGGCATCAGAGCAGGGGGCCGTGGTTTGAGGGTGGGCTCTCCATCCCCATCCCTTTTTGATCTTTTACTAAGGGCTTGTTTTGCTTCTGTGGTTGCTATGCCACTGGGAGCATGTGGTGGCTGTTTCGTGGAAGACCGCATCAGTTCTACCCTGGAGGCAAGGACTTGACAGGTGGCCAAGCTTCGGGTTGGGGAGCGGGGTGAGGCTATAAAGGGGTCTTCCGGAGGAAGGTGACCGGCCTTGGAAGTCTGTGACAACCGCCACAGGGACCCAACCCAGGGGCATGGCCCAGAGAGAGTTCCACTGACCCCGAAGGCTGTGTGATCTGCAGAAAGTCCCTCCACCTCTCTGAGTCACAGCCTTGGATCTGTCCAAGAAGAACCTATACCCAAACCATCTCACCAGCACGGGGAAACGGAAGAGAGGGAAGACAGAGATCTTTGCCGAGGGTCTAATATACAGCACAAATCATCTCCTGAAATCTTCACAAGGCCCCGTGTCGCAGATGCAGAAGGGGAGACCCAAAGAAGTGCAGTGACTTGCCCAAAGCCACACAGCCCGGGAGAAGAGTCCATTCCGTAATCCACTTCGCAGCTTCTCTGATGCTCAATGTGTAACAGCAGAAGGACTCTATGAAGCACTTATAGGGCAGGGCTCTGCCCTAAGTGCTGCCCTACAGTAACATTATCAATGCTTCCCACGGCCCTGGAAGGTAGGTATTGCTCTTCTCATTTCTAGGAGTGAGAAAATTAGGGTTGCGGGGCACCCCGCCTCGTCACCCAGCCCGGAGGTTAGAGAGCTGGGATTTGAGTGCACTAAAGCCCCTTTATTACAGTGTTCTCTCTCAACAGCAGAAGCCCCGGGGGCCACTCAAGAAGTTGGATAAAGGGACGCCTGGGTGGCTCAGTTGGTTAAGCAGCTGCCTTTGGCTCAGGTCATGATCCCAGCGTCCTGGGATCGAGTCCCACATCAGGCTCCTTGCTCAGCGGGGAGCCTGCTTCTCCGCCTGCCTCTCTGCCTGTGCTTGCTCTCTCTAAGAAAGAAAGAAAGAAAGAAAAAGAAAGAAAGAAAGAAAGAAGTTGGATAAAGTATTCCACAAACGCGAGGGTGTTCACCGCAGTGCGGTTTAGAGTAACACACAAGGTAAGCAACATCAGCGCCCATCAGGATGGGACTCGATCAGCAACTTGCATTACGTCTGCAGTAAAGCCCTCCACACCAGTTACCGGGAAGGAACTAAACCTATTACATGTTACGACATGATGGGTATGAACACATAGCCGGAGTTGGAAAAAAATGAACCCGAAAAAAGACAACACAGGGTGCCTTAAGGCAGGGGAGAGAAGGGAATGGTTGAGGGGAGGGGCGCAGCCCTGTATCTGTACTACTGTCCTCATGAAAGAAACATCTGCAAAAAGAAAGCAACAGATGTGCTTTGACCAGTAGAAAGGTCTGGATGCATGGAGCCCCAGGAGTAGACCGCAAAGCTTGCACGGGCCCCTTCTGAGGAGGAGTGGGTGCACGGGAGAAGTCCACCCCAGCCCTCAGGGCGCCCCCACCCAAGAGTACAAGCTGTTGGCCTCCCTCGTTTAAAGAAAACACCTCCTGCCCCTCTGCACGATCCCCAACTCCACACACTAGCCAGAGGGGGTGTTCTCCGGTGCCAATCAGGTGGCGTCACTCCCTCGCTCAGAACCCTCCCATGGCTCCCCAGTGCCCTCAGGATCAAGCCCCAGCTTCTTTCTGTGGTCACCGTGTACCTCCATACTCTGGGTGCGGCTACCTGGCCAGCCTTACCTCCCACTGTTCTTCCTCCAATGCCCCACAGACGCCCCAGTTCACGCCTGCAAAACCACCTACACTTCCCTTCCGGGAACACAATTTTTCTCACCTGGATCATTTTGCACTCGTGACCCTCTTATTCTGGAAAGCCCTCCCCCCACTGCCAGCTTTGTCTCTGCTGCCCAAGGCCAGACTCCTCACCCAGGAGCACAAGGCTTGGGGTGAGGGGGGGCCTGAAGCGCTGGGTTCAAAAGTTGGGGGATGGGCCCTCCCCCACTCCCCCTCCCTGACTTCCTGTAGTGTGTTTGCTGGGTAACAGCTTGCATGTAAAATTGAGGGTGGAAGTCAGCTCTTTTCACTCAAAAATCAAATGTATGCCCCTCCCCCAAAACAGTTGAATAAAATGAAAGAACAAACTGGCACTGTCCTCTTGTTTAGCCCACGGCCATCCCTCTGGCTGAGCACAGCGGTACCTGTCCAGGGACACAGCCCTCCCTGCCCACCCCGCCTCCCCCTCTCCAGGGCTTCAAGCTCAAAGACCACAGGCAGCTCATGCATCCCAATTTCCCTTCCCTTGCATCTTTCCAGAACTAAGGAAGGAAGCAGGGTCAGGCTGCTCGTGTGTGGCACACACATTGGTCTACAGAGTCAAAAAAATGAAAAGCCCTTTTCCTCCTTGTGATTCCGTAGCATAAGGGTTGCTATATATAAAATATGTAAGAAAAAATAGGTCTCAGATATATGTACAAATAATTTTTTATTATGTTAGTCACCATACAGTTATATGTATAGACTAAATGTGTGTGTATTTGTGTATGTGTGTGTGTGATAAGTACCTATGTTTTGCCCAATACCAAAGCCTTTGCCTCCGGGGCTCAGTTTCCCCCATCTGTGAGATGAGGCTTGGCCCCCTCCCGCCTGGGCGGTTTATCTGAGTCTGTCTCATGCAGGAGGCAGAAGCAAATGCCCACCTAATTGTTCCCCTTCCGGTCTGCAGCCCTGCCTGCAATCCCGTCCATTATTTTAAAAATCTCTTTAAAAGCACATGTCCAGTGGGGGTGGGAGTTAAGGGGGTAGGAAAAGAATAAGTGAAACAAGATGGGATCAGGAGGGAGACAAACCAGAAGAGATTCTTAATGTCATAAAACAAACTGAGGGGGGTGGGGGGGAGGGGTGCTGGGAGAGGATGGTGGGGTTACATCATATGTTTAAATAAAAATTAAAAAAAAAAAACAACAAACCCCAGGATGCGTCTCCCTCATCCCCCAGAGCATCGGGTTCTCAACCCCCACCCTCCCGAGGTGATTTTGCCCCCAGGAGATACTTGGCAAAGGCTGGAGACCTGGTTGGTGGTCACAAGTTGGGGCTGCTACTGCCATCTAGTGGACAGGGGCCAGGGAGGCTGCTGAACCCTGCACCAGGCACAGACCAGCCCCCAGGGCATATGGGGAGCACAGAGGCCACCTCCAGGATACCTCCAGGGCAGGGAGGGAAGGCATTTCTTGGACACCGTTCTTTACACTCTCTAGACTGGGACAACTGGGACATCCTGGTGCCCCGAGGTAGGAGGAGCATTGAGAGTCTAAAAGAGAGAAGTTAGGTCACTTTTCAGCAACAAGGCACCCGGCTCTGAGCCCACACTTGTGAGGCATAAATAAGCCTCACGCTCCCTGTTTTCAGATGAGAACACTGAGGCTCGGTTGCTTAAGGCACACAGCTATGAAGAGTCAGGAGTCACATCTCACCGTGTGACAGGTCCCTGGGGTCTGTGCTCTGGAAGGGACTACTGGGGGATCGGCACTGACTCAGGGAGGAGGAAGCATTTCCAAGGGAGCCTGAACAATGAGTTGACCTCAAAAGATGGGGATGGGCACATGTCAAGAGAGCAAGACCAGTTTTTCCTCCTGGTGCCTGATTTTCATTAGACCGACAGTCTGAATTTCCCGTGGACTTCTGCCTGCACATGAGTGATTCGAAGGAGACTGTCCTATTGGTTGGTCCCTGATCTCAGGGTCTGACCATTCATTCTTTCATCCATTCATCCTGTAAATATCTATCAAGCCTCAAGCATGCATGTACCAGGTTTTGGATATATGGAATGTAAAATTAGACCTGGCTCTTGCCCTCATGGACACTTGAATCAAGGAGGGAATGGAGATGAGTCAAGGAATCAGACAAAGAAATACAAAACAGGGACACCTGGGTGGCTCAGTTGGTTAAGTGGCTGCCTTCGGCTCAGGTCATGATCCCAGCGTCCTGGGATCGAGTCCCACATCGGGCTCCTTGCTCAGCAGGGAGCCTGCTTCTCCCTCTGCCTCTGCCTGCCTCTCTGTCTGCCTGTGCTCGCTCCTGCACTCTCTCTCTCTCTGACAAATAAATAAATAAAATCTTAAAAAAAAAAAAAAAGAAATACAAAACAGCACGTGTGATTAGGCCTTCAGGAGAGAGGTGAGCAGAGTGGAAAAGCGGGTGTCACCAGAGGACTGGCCTGGTCTGTGAAGCCAGGGAAGACACTGAGTGGAGGTCTGAAGACCGCATGGGACTCATTTGGCCAACTAGGGAAGCCCTATGGCTAGAGGGTTCGTGATAGGTCCAAAGGACAGATAGAACCAGTGTATTTACATAGGAGGAGGCTGCGGACACAAGGCAGGGATTAGTCCTTGAAGGTGCTGTGAGTCAGGGATCAGGGTCTTCATTCTGAGAGCAATGGGGAGCCACAGCAGGTTTAATTAAGCAGGAGGGCGTCGTGACCGCAGGTGCATTTGGAGAAGATCCTTCTGACAGCTCTGTAGAGCATAGACTGTAGTGCAGAGGGAGCGCGGGGAGACCTTTGAGAAGGCTGTTGGGATTGTGTGAACAAGGGAGGATACCGACCTGGGTCCAGGGATGGCTGACAAGTGGGTGGATTTAACAGAAATTCAGAGGGTTGAAAGGATGATGGAAATTCAGAAGAACAACACAGAGAAATCACACACCTTTCCCCTTCCAGGCATCTCCTTCGGGACAGTTTGGTCAAAGCATCCTGATGCAAGTCCGTCGCCACCGAACTACTTACTTCCTTATGATGGGAGCAAACCCTTGGTTTTAAGAATATGTTACCATGTCAACCACAGCCTCGTTTCCAGCCTGCACACCCCGGAGAGCTTGTGTCAGCAGCCCCAGGTCACTGGGACCAGCCAGCCAGCCAGCCAGCATCAAAGACCCAAGGGAGGAAGGACAAGGAAAGGACTATTCTTAAAGCCGGGGTCAAGGTGCCCTGCCCATCAGCATCTCTAGTACCAGAAGCCCCACAGGGCAACACCTGACCTTCCAGAGAGGCCGATGACCGAGGGTCAGAGAGAGCCCTGGGTTTAAACTCCGGCTTTCCCACTTCTTGCCAGTGTGGCCTTCTGCAAACCACAGCCCCCTCTCTGAACCTCAGAGCTCATCTGAAAATGGGAACAGCCCACAGGTTGTTGCGGGTCAGAGAGTGAGAAAATTAGCCAGAAATCCCTGACTGCGCACCATGAGCCGGTCATGGTACCAGGGGGGCCGGTCAGCGTTTCCTCCCTATTGCCCCAGCTGCATGAGCATTTGAGAACTTACGGAGGAGGAGCAGGTAATCAGGGACAGGCTTCTCCGAGGGAAGGGGGAGAGGCATCGCACATGTGCCCAGCGAGTGTACGGCTTCTGCAGGTCAGGGGAGCTGCTGTGTGGTCGTGCTGATGGCGCAGCGTGGAGATGTGAGCAGAACCTCCTTCCCTGTCCTCCTGAAGTCTCCATTCCAGCTGGGAAGCAGAGTCCAACAAATTGGGAATAATTGCAATTACATCTGCCATGGAGGTGGGGGGCTTATGGGAGGGCTTGATGGGCAGACTGTTGAATGCAGATGGAACAAGCCAGGGATAATCATGAATATAAAGCACCTACTCGGAGCACCTGCCTCGTTCAGTTGGAAGTTTGCGACTCATGATCTTAGGGTCGTGAGCTCGAGCCCCATGTTAGGTGTAGAGATTACGAAAAAATACTCATAATTAACATTTAAAATAAAATAAAGCACCTGCTAGTGTTTGGGGTGGGGATTTGACAAATATTTATATATATATATTTATAGTTTTATATATATTTATAGTTTTGGGGCGGGGTGGGGATTTGACAAATACTTAGATCAATTTGTTGAACCGAAACTTCTGACTTCTGCCTTAGAAATGGCGATATGGCCCACCTGGCTGGTCTTTCCTTGTTCCTGAATTAAAATAGAGAAAGGACCTCCTGATTCACTCAACTCTGTCTTCTTTAATGGAAAAAATAAATAAATAACTTCCTGCAAGAACAGGTTTAGTCACAAACTGTTCATGAACGTCATTTGCTTATTTTAAAGAAAGATGCAGAAAAGTAAACTATTTACAGAAATACAAAACCCTAGAACCCTGGTTCTCATCCTGGTTCTCATC